>ML777536.1:1208310-1220789 GCA_009831015.1 Picea engelmannii | reverse complement strand
GGAGGTAATTGAATCAACTGCCAAATCTTTGAACCAACTCCTAACATCTCCCGTCAAGGAATGACAAAATATCCTCATAAAAACATCATCATGCTCGATTTCTAAGTAATCAATGTAGTCTTGAAATGTTGTAATATGCTCTTATGGTGTAAATGCATCATATCCATTGAACCTAGGAAGGTCTTTAGGATATTTGGTAGGCATGTCATGAAGGACGTCTAGTACAAAAATTTTTGCAAGGGAAATAACATTTATCGTCACCCTTTTCACCCTCTTTAATTCTTTTCCCAGCTCTAATGTTTTCTGACATTCTTCCCCACAGACTTATACTGAAACAAATGTCTAGTTTTTATTCGCCGAGAAGACCCACAAACACTTTTTGAAGCATCATTATTATAGAAAACTTGTCGCAACATCCGTCAAATGCAACATATTTATAGATTTTGTAACGTCGCAATTCCAACGTAAAAAAGTCCTAAGTGACCGTTGGTATTTTGACTTGGTGAACATACTAAGGTGACCGTTGGAGGGGAAAACCTAGTTTCCAAAACGTCGCAATTGCAACATATATCTTCACAAACGTGGCAAGAGAGACGTTCCAGTGGAAAACGTGGCAAGAGAGACGTTCCAGTGGAAAACATGGCAAGAGAGACGTTAACGTGGAAAGAGAGACATCAATGTGGAAAGACCGACGGTATCGGGCAACATGATTTTTTTTTTTATAAATTTCCTCTATTTTGCGACAATATGGACAATTTTGTCCATAACGCCGCAAATAAAACGTCGGAATTTTTAAAATATGTACTAGTGTTTAATATTAATAATTTAGTATTGAAAATAATGTTTTTAGATAATGTTAGATAGTTGATAGGGATTACCATCCTTAAACAATCGCAATCTTGAGCCCGCCAGCCCTGGAGTCCATCTATCAATTTGTGTATCTCAGAGCTTCTAGTGTTGTTTGGAGGACACGAAACAATAAAAGTGCAATGTTGAGCTAGCCAACCCGCAAGTCCACTTGTCAATTTGTATATTGCGGAATTATAGGTGCTATTTGTAGGGAATGAAACAATCGAGGTCCAATTTTGATCCCGAGAACCCGCAATCCAAAAAATGTACATGCTCTATAAAATCTCTTGTCCATACTTTATATAAGCACATATTTAGTATGTATTACTCATTTTTTGGAAAATTTCTAGGTGCGGAAGTTGGTGGATTCACGTCTTCATATTTCACTAACTTTTATATCACGAGCCCGACCAACTACGTCCCTGTTTCATAATATACAAAATTTTAATATTGCAGTTTTATGAATAGGTGAGTTACCGGATAGGCGGGTTCAATATTGCATTTCCATTGTTCCACTGCCTACAAAAAACACCTGGACTCTAATCGACCGCTTCAACATTCCATACCTAGCCACATTTTTTATTACAGATTCCCAGGGAGGCAGGCTCTAAGGTGCACTTCCATTGTTCTGTCACCTTCAAAGAGAACCCACACTTCTGCAATATATGAATTTAGAACTAGATTGTCACATCATATCCTCTTCCACGTTACACAGTTTGCACTCATAATTTTTGAGAGCTACAGTTTGATCGTCGGGTCCTCACGTCACTTGTGCAACTATTGTCACCCCAATTTTGAAGCTCATTTTTCCTCTTTCCGTACTTTTCCATTTGTTTGAATCTCTTTCATGGATCGTCGGGTTGGCGGTTTCATGAAATATCTAGTTCCTAATCACAGTTTTTTGTGCCCGCCACCTTTACACTTCTTTCCAACCAATTTCGGTTGATCATTTCCCTATTCCATACTAGGCCATTTTTTCTATTTCCAGTTCCTGGATAGGGGGGATAAATATTTCCCTTCCATTTTTCCATGACATGCAAACAATACCCATAATTCTGCAAATATATAAACCGACCACTGGGCTGCCCCACCATATAATCTTCCCTTTTACGTTTTTCAATAAAAAATTATGATACATACAATTTGAACATCGGACATCACCTCTACTAGAAATTCCATTTAATCCTATTTTAAAACCCGTCCGACCACTTTTCATGCTTCACCATTCCTTTCTTTCACTCTTCCCTTTTACGCATTTTGTAGTTAAAATTTCTGAGACATATAATCTGACCATTCTCCCTCACCTCTGCTGAGAATTCCCTGTATTTTTAAAACTGTGTGATCACTTTTCATATTTGGCCATTCCTTATTTTCACTTGTTTATAATAAAAGATTCTTATTTATAATTAAAAAACTAAATTAAGTCATTAGTTCCTACCTTCAGAAAGAAACCAAGATTTGTGGAGATCTCCCATTAATATGCATTAAACCAAGATTTTCGGAACGTTATATTATCCTTTCTGAGTATTGATTTCAAACACCATGGATTGTCATTCGCGGGGCCTCGGGTTGGACCGTTCATGAAATCTTCAAACCCTAACTCTGAAAATGATCTCGATAGACCATTTCCCTATTCTATAATTAGCCACTTTCCTGCAATTCTACAAATATATAAACCATTCACTGAACTACACCATTATGACCTCTTCCATTTTACGCGTTTTGCAGTCAAACATTTTGACTCATGCAATTTCACAGTTGGACACTCACCTCTTCTTATTATCTCCTGTAAACCTATTTTGAAGCCCATCCAAACGCCTTTCATACTTGGCCATTCCTTGCTTTCTCTTCCCCGTCTTCGTCACCTTCACACCTGTTTATAATAAAAAACTTCTTATATATATATATATATATAATGTCTTGTTTCTAAATACGCAATTAGTAATCTTTAATGCTAACAACTCATCATGTAGGAACTGTGTAAATTGTCATTGACGAGCGAAAGGATTGATAAGATCTGCCATTAATACACATTAAACCAATATTTGCAGAGGGCTTTGTTATCCCTTCCGAGTGTTAATTTTAAATACCATGGAATTCCATTCACATGTTGTTGATTTGGTTCGTTCACGGGACCTCCAATCCTTAAATGTTCTTTGTTGTAACCATCACCTTCGCACTTCTAAGTATGCAATAATTAATCTTTACTTCTAACAACTCATCATACAACATGCATAAAGATTGTCATTAATGAGCAAAGAGCTCGAGGAGAGTTTCCATTCGCACACATTGAACCAACATTTCCAGGGGGTTATATTATCCCCTCCATTTGTTCATTTCAAGGAGCATCTAGAGAAAATAGACGTTTTCGTAAACTAATGGCACCAACTCGACAAACATTTTGTGGAGATACAGTGAACATATTCGGGTGTGAGGACCAAAACTACCACAGTAACAAAGCATCGCTCCAACAACCTACCACAGTAAAAAGAAACCTAAAGTTCTTCAAATGGAGGAGGTTCATCCTAAAATTGATAGTTCTCACAAGCTTCCCATGCATAAGAAAAGAAAAAGAATTGTAGGGGGGGTGGAATAGCCCAAAATTGAGAGTGAGAACATGGAACTTGACACTGATATGGATAGCATATTCTCCAACCTTGATCATCCAAGAGATGTGATTCATCTTATCCACCTAATGGACATAGTTGATATCGATTTTTTTTACGAAGATGAATCCTTCATATTCCAGAGTGTTTCTTTTGAAAGCGAATCTAACAAATTAATTATTGAAAAGAGAGATGTAAAAAATAAGAAAGAAAAATATTGTTTAGAAGTTGACCTTGCTAACATGCGGCCATCCCAAATCTTTAGATTTCACAGAGCAACTGAAGATACTCTTGATGATTCGATTGGAGTCATTGAGGTCGAGAATGCCAGACTAAAGGACCAGATCAAGGAATTAGAGGAAGATTTGATTCCTATGCCATTGCTTGACAATCCTTTGGTAATAGCCATGCCTGCCACCGTTGCAACAAAGTTAAAAGGATTTTTTAGCTTCCTCGCATCATGTAGAGGATATGTGGAGAAAATATCAAGAAAATAATGGAATTGATTGTTGAGGCCTGGGAAACATCACAGACTATGGATTCCTTGGGAATGAGTGCACATAACTTGCTCAAACTTTTGCAGTCAGATTTAAAAAATAAAGAAACTTTCTATTTGCACACGATCATCGCTTTTTCCTTTCATATCAACAACATGCCAAACATGACAAGAAGACAACATGATCTCCACTCCAAAAGTCATATCACTCAATTAGAAGCATGATGAAAAGAGAAGGTGAAGAACCTGTATCTCATTGTCCAATCATGTGACCAAGCAATATCAAAGAAAGAAACATTATTCACAAATCTGACCAAAATAGACTTAGCCGGAAGGACCAACGAGTTCCAGGATCCCAACTTAATTGCCAACTCGTTGACATTAATCAAGCAAGCTTTCGATAAACAAGTTGATAATTTTAAGGCATTGTCTTTAGAAAATTTTTACAGGATTCTTGAATATGGTGAAGCTGGCGTTGACAACTGGCTAGTCGGTTATTCGGTAAAAAATCAAGACATTGATCAGGCTCTGTGTTATCTTTTTGTTGATATAAGTGAATTAGAAACATAACTTTTTAGCATAAAATCCAAACTGACATCAACGTCGCCCCGTTGAGAAGCTACATTGAAGAATTCGTCGAAACGGACTTGAAGCAGGTCATCGATGAAAGGCAACAAAAAAAGGCATCAACAAGCAAATAGAAAAAATACTTATATGTACCATCGTTATAATTCTATACTGATGGCATCCTCCTTTTTTTATCAATCTAGTTATTCCACCTTTTCTAAATAGAAATCTCTAGCCAAATGATCATATCTTCCCATTTCTTCTTTTCAAGTATTACAGTTTAACATCGCCCACTTCTTCTTCCCATGGTCCTATTTCTTGTACATATTTCTCTTATGCTCTGCAGGAGCCCCAATCCCAGTCTATATGACAAACACATTTAAATTTCCAGGAATATGTAACAAACTATTATTTTTTTATATATTCCAAATAAAACTATTTTTTGTCTCCTTTTATGTTTATGTGCTCCTAAATTTTTATCAGACATTGTGTTTATTTTATTTTAATTGTCTTTTCCTCATGCATATCTTTTTCTTTTTGGTTCGCAGAAGCCCGAATGCCAGTCTATAAGAAAAATGCATTTAAATTTCTAGGAATATGTAACACACTTTTACTTTTTGGTATATTCCAAATAACACTATTTTTTATATCTTTTTATATTTATATGCTCCTAAAATTTTATCTTCAACTATGATGAATGTCAAAAATTTGTTTATAGTTTTTTTTCTACTCACACATATACATACAACTCTAAGAAAAGTTTAGTTAACTCTAACCATTTCAAAATATACATTGAACACAAAACATTGAACACATAAAACATACAAAGTAGAACTACTGGAAATAACACAAATTTTGAACATGTAACACACTTTTATTTTTTGATATATTCCAAATAACACTATTTTTTATCTCTGTTTATATTTATATGCTTCTAAATTTTTATCTTCAACTATGTTGAATGTCAAAAAAATGTGTATAGTTTATTTTCTACTCACACATATACAAACAACTCTATGGAAAGTTTAGCTAACTCTAACCATTTCAAAATATACACTGAACACATAAAACATGCAAAGTAGGACTACGAGAAAGAACGTAAATTTCGAACATATGTCATTTTTTGCATGGTTACCAAGTGTCCTTGATGGTTCTTTCCACAACTTTTCCCCCTCCATCTGCATTTATCCCCAATTCAACCCTGCAGAGACTACGTTGCCATACAACACTTGTTTTACTAAGGATAAGAATTGATAAGTCCTTCTAGAAGTCAATTTTGACTTACTATGTTTAGACATGATCATATATGGTTTTTAAAGGTCTTTTTGGTAAGGGAATGTCAAATCCCTATAAATAACTAGTATATCATCGGATTTATAATAGTACTATTCTAGATCACTAAAAGGAAATCTTGGTATGGTATAAGTTATTTCCGTCGAGATACCAATATGTAGTATGGGATGTGGAATATCAAAATAATATACATATTTTATTTAATTTTGTACTACTCTTTTAATAACAACAAATGTGCAAAAGGATGATTTTTTTGTGTTTCATAGTAAAATTTATAATTTTATTAAAATAAAAATACTTACACTTTTCATATCTTTTAGGAGCATTTACACCTACTTGTGTTTAAAGCTATAATGTCTAAAAAAGAATATTATATGTTCACCTTTTTACAAAAACATTTCAAAATTAAGTAAGAGATCCCACATTTTTATTATGAAAAAACAAAATGTTCTACTCAAAATTTTGTCCACTTATAAAGTAACAAAAGTAGTATTCCACTAAATCATTGAGGGGACAAAGAAAGAAGATGGTAATATTCATTATATATGAGAAGCATGTTTGGAAAGAATTATGAAAGGAAGATGGTACTACTCATTAGATACCAAAGGCATGGTGGGGAAACATAATGAAAGGAGGATGATAATAACATTAGATTTTTCTTACCTTGACAATATGCCATTATATGCCATTAATTATTAGATATACTAACCTCAACTTTTAACCAGAAATGATTCTTACAATTATTTTCCTTATAAATATAATTGAATTACAGAATGTTAAATATATTAGAGGTCCCATGAACTTCTTTAGAAAAAAAAGGAAAATAAAGTTTTTGCAATTTTGTTCATTTCTCGTCCATTTAACTACAATCATAGAATCCCTAAATAATTTTAACCTTTTAATCTCCTTTTCACTAACTAACATTAAGAAAAACTTGAAATCCATTAATTCTACATAATTGTTTAATTGTCGATGCTAGACTTGAACCTAGATCTAAAATTTACATAATGATCCCCATTTATGAGGAGAAATCCACCTGTCCCATAGATATTGGGCACTCTCTCTTGAGCCCCATCAAAATAACTCCATGATCCCTTACTACCAATATCTGTTATCATAATCTTCCTAAAAGATATAACATGTTTTTCTTGATAAAAATACCCAACCGAATACAGCAAGAGAAAATTAAGAAAGAAAAAAAACTGATACTTTTTTTACGGTAAGATTTCACACTAGTTCCTAATACCTTCTTCCAATGCACTTTCATACCATATATCTTTTAGACATATTAGAGATTCCATTTCCCAATAAACTTGTTTGGAGTATAAAAAGTCAATTACAAAATGAAGATTGATCTAATCACAACACTTATAGAGAAAGCATCACCTTGGCACATATCTATTCTTTTTTAAAGTTTTCGCATTTTAATGTATTATTATCTAGAGCTAAATACAAAATATTGTTTTAGACAGAAATTAAATCCTAAAACACTCCTACACCACCAAACAATCTCTTTAATGTACAAAGGTGTTTTATAATGATCCATCTATTTTCTATTTTGTGTATGCTTCCTATCTACAATTTAAACAGGTGAAGAATAAACATTTGTATTTTTAAACATCAAAAACTTATTTCTGACTTAAAAATCTATTTATTATAAAATTAAGGAAAAGATTTAACCTAAAATTTCTTCATAATCCTTTTAAAGCCATGATTTAATAAATAGGCAATTAACATGGCTCTACCGTGATAATTAACATATAACCATTTTAAAAGATGATGTATTTTTTTTTTATTAAGTAAAAAAGGAGTGTTGCCTGCTATATTATATTAACAAAAAGATACAACGGTGCTACAACCGCCAAGTGTGCTGCCATTTTACTGGAAACCAACACAACTTGGGGATCATATGTTCCTTCTGGATAAAAAATAAAAGATTGTTTCACCATCTATCCTACCCGAAGGAAACCAGGATAGATGGCCATGCATAGTCTTAAGACTGTTTAAGGCATTACAGAGAGATTTTTTATAAGACTGGACTTGACTCTGAAGAGTAAGAGCTAAAGCAAAAGGGATCCCCAACATGGATGGAAGTAAAAGAGAAAACCAGACTAAAATTGACTAGATCAAATACCCAACAGCCTGTCGTCCTCGTCCTCCTCCTGAGCTGCTCTAGCCTGCATGATAACTGACTAGGTGCACATTGGGCATTTTTTATTTTCGAGGGCATTGGAGTACGCTTGGAAAAGAATATCCAACCGTTGTCCCATGAGGAGAGCCCTTTGCTCTTGGTCTGCCATCTGTCCTCGTAGTTCAAACACTAAATCCAAGTGTGCCACATGGAGGAAGGGTGGCGGGGCACCAGTATGTCCATGCATGGATCGGTTAGAATGTGGCACTGGGGTTTCGTTACCCTAGCTTGGAGTGACCTTCGTTTCCCTTGTAGCTTCCTCGCCAGGAATAATCGCCTATGTTTCTGCATTACCCACGCCCTTGTCCATGGCTGTTATGCCTTCATGGTGCTTAATTACTGCGCGAGACCAAATCCTTCATGGTGCGATATGAAATCCATGTAAGGCACTTCCTCGACATAACACGTTGGGAATTCCTCACAGAGCCCCCCCCCCCCCCCCNATGCTGCCTCTTTCTTGAGGTTCTGAGGAAGTCAGAGTGTTTTCTATGTAAGGAAATTCCTCGACATAACAGGTTGGGAATTCGTCACCAAGCCTCCCCATCATGCTGCTTCTGGCTTGAGTTTCAAGTGCAGTCGGAGTATTTCCTTCCCACATAGTGCCTTTGGGTTGCCAATTATCTAAGAGTGAGAGTTGTTCTAGAGGGGTCTGAGTGCGCTCCTCCATCGCAAACTCATTTTCATAAGCCTAGAGTGAGAGATGGGTTAGCTATGCTCTCTGACAAAGAATGGAGTTGGCCAGCGAGAGTGCTCTTGCCAATTGTTGTCTCCTTTGTCATTGAGTAGGATGGGTGTACCAAGCCGACCCATGATGAGGTTTACCTCGCTCCCTAGGCATCGTAGTGAAGGAGTGGGTATCAAACACACTAGGGCTTGGAAAAGTTGGAAGGATGCAGAGAAAAATGCACCAGAGCTCACAAATGGTGGAAAGTTGCAGAGAAAGAATGAGATGAATGTGACCATGCCTCCTCGCTTTCAAAGGCTTGTGGGATAGTCGGACATGGCTCTGCATTAAATCTACCATAGTAAATGCTTGCAAGGCTAGTCCTTTCCCACGAGGGAGAGGTTGCTTACCCAGAGGTTGGCTGTAATGGCTTGTTCCCATCGTTAATGTTGAATAGATGGGGAGTGGCCTACCACATTTAATATGAGGCTCGAAGTTGTACCAGGTGGTGGTGTTGTGCATCATGTCACCCCATTCAGGGCTGAGACATCCCTGCTAGCAAGGTATTTTCATCACCTTGAGATTTCAATACATTCAGAGAAATTGGCTTGCCAGTGGATGAGTTCTAACTTGGTATTGATTCCCTCATTAGCCAGGCAGTCCACTACTTTGTTTGCATCTCTTTTCACATGAGAAGGGACTATGGTGAGGTTGGGTTGGATGAGATCTCCAAAGTATTCCAAAAGTCTCGAAAGCCTCCAGCTGGGAGACATTCGCAGTGGATGTTCTCCATGAAGAATTTTGGTGATGAGCTGGATGATGATCTGAGAGTCTCCCTCCACAATGACCTTTTGGTATTGATTGTCAATCGCAACCTTAAGGCCTCGAATAAGGCTTAGAAGCTCAAAAACATTGTTTGTGTTTTCACCTAAGAAGCCTGCCACCAAATGTATGATATCGCTATTATGGTTCCGAAGGACTAAGCCAAATCCTGTCGGTCCTGGGTTTCCGCTTGAGGCGCCATCAAAGTTTATCTTAATAAAATCTAGTGGAGGGGGGTCCATCTTATCGGGCTGTTGGGATGGTTGCCTTTTTCCTTCACAGAGGTGTGAAAATGAATGTTGATATTCCATCTTTTGAGAATGTTGTTCTCCTCGGGAGTGCATTGTAGATATTCAGGGTTCCAAGGTTTGTTGTTGACCATTTCTCAGATTAAATTCTCAATCCGTTCCCACGTGGTAGCAGGAGGGGAAGTTTTCAAATGAAAGATTTGTTTCTTTCTTTCTTTCCAAATTGCCCATAAAGTGAACCCAGGGAGCAGCAACCAGATGCATTCGAGAATTGGGTTATGGAAGGAGATCGTATCCCAGTTCGTAATTGTGTCCCTCATACTACTCCTATTTTTGTTAGTGTGTTTCATTACTTGGGATCCCCAATCCCAAATCTGATGACTATAGTGGCACTTGTTGAAAAGATGTTCCAGGGTTTCCTCTCTCTGGTGACATACGATGCACCTAGAAGGGTCAATAAAGCCTCTTTTTAAGAGATTATCCTAGGTGAGGATACGATTTTGAGTTGTAAGCCATAGGAAAATTGAAACTTTAGGCCAAAGGATACCATTCTAGATTTTTCTCCAGATGATTTATGGGTCCTGATTTTGGTAGTTCCCCTGCAGGTAGTAGGCTTCATTAACTGAAAAAATACCTGTGGTAGAGTGTCCCCATTGTAGGATGTCTGGTCTGTCTTTGATTGTTATTTTCCTATGGACAACGCATGCTTGCCAGGCTTGGAGATTTGTTTCTTTTGTGAGCTATAATTCCAATCTCTTTGTTTTCCATTGTCACCAGGGCTTGCTCCTGTGATTTGGATTCTAAAGATCTCTGACTCTCCGAAAAATATTCGAATAGAGCTTTTGTCTGAGAGGATTCAGATCTTCCAAGTCGCTAAGGGGAAGTAGTTGCTGCCATGAGTCCTGCCAAAATAGTGCGCTTTCTCCATTCCTTACTTCCTAGAAGGCATGCCTTTGAATGAGAGGGTGATTTTGCCAGGCCATGTTCCAGATGTTGGATCTTTGGATATGGTCATTGAACCTGATTAACTGGTCAACTTGTGTATTTGGGGTATACTTTTGTTTCTAGATTTGTGCCCAAAGTTCCGTCAGATGTTGTAACCATCTCCACCACATTTTGGCTCCCATGACTTGATTGAGCTTTTCTCAGATCACGTAGTCCCAGCCCCCCGAACTGTTTGGGTTTGTAGAGCTTATCCGAGCTAACCAGTGCCCATTTTTTATTGGCTTGGTGGCCGTGCCACAAGAAGTTTCTTTGAAGGTCCCTGATTGCTTGAATTACTGAGATAGGCCTTGCCATAGTAGTGAAGAGGTAGGTGGGAAGGGCCTGCGGGATTGACTTGAGGAGCACTAGTCTGGCAACAATATTAAGAGGTCTAAAGGCCCAGTTGCTTAGCATGTGGGAGATGGAAAGGAGAAAGTTGTCCCAAGAAATGGAACGTGTCAGCTCCCCTGTGAGGGGTATGCCAAGATAATTGGAAGGAAGGGAGCTCTTAGGTATTCTTAAAAGTCTAGAAATATGGTTCTATACTGCAATTGATGTATTGAAAAAGTAGAGCTTAGATTTGTCCATGTTTAAGAGCATGCCTGAGGCTTCCGTAAATTTGGAGAAAATGGAGTTTATCTTGGTGGCTTAACGAGCTATGGGATTATTCATTAGTAAGGAGTTGTCGACAAACTAACTGTGCAAAGGTGCTAGATGGAGGTTATGTAGGGGCAGTCCTTTGAGGGAGCCTTCCAGAATCATTGCCTTGATGTAGCACCCTAGACCTTCAACCATGAGCAGAAAGAGGAAGGGAGATAAAGGGTCACCCTGTCTAATTCTTCTGGATGATGAGAAGGGTTGGGAGGGTATCCCATTAACCACGATGGAGAAAAAGGATGAGGAGGTAAGCTTGAGAACCCAATTGACCCAATGTTTGTCAAAACCAAAGGACTCTAGCATGGAGCTTAAGTATTGCCATCTTACTCTATCAAAATCTTTTGAGAGATCGATTTTAATGCGCATACCTGGTACCTTGGTCATTTTCAAAAAGTGGATCACCTCATTAGCCAAAATAACACTGTCCATGATTTGTCTCCCTTCCACATAGTCAACTTGCTCTTTGGAGATGATAAAAGGTAGGATTGGTTTGAGGCAAGTGGTGATGACTTTTGTGATGATTTTGTAAATGACATTGCATAGGGATATTGGTCTGAACTGCCTAGGATGAGTGACTCGCTCCTCCTTAGGGATGAGAGTGAGAAAAGTTGCGTTGAGTACGAAGAGTACCTGGATAGACGTTCTAGATTCTTCGATAGCCAGGCAAACCTCTTCCTTAATTAGATCCCAGCAGTGATGGAAGAAGTCTGTGGTAAAGCCATTCGAGACAGGTGCTTTTCCTGGGGGTATTTCCTTTATATCTAGGTCCACTTCAGCTTGAGTGATGGGTCTTAGAAGTGCTTCATTATGCTCAGGGGTGACCAATGAGTGTATGTGATTCGTTATTCTCTAGATTGCTTCCGTCGTGTTCTCATTGGTTTCCGTGAGAAGGTCTCTGTAGTATGTGTTGAGATCCTGGACAGTTTGGTCATGTTCCCTTGTAGGAATGCCTTGAGCATTCTCTAGTTGAATAATGTGGTTGATATATCTTTGGTGCACCATTTCTCTATGGAAGAATTTTGTGTTTCACTCGCCCTCTCTGAGCCATTAAACTCTGGACTTCTGACGCCATAGAATTTCTTCTTGCTTTTTCTGTTCCTCC
>ML777536.1:1172514-1208260 GCA_009831015.1 Picea engelmannii | reverse complement strand
TCTAGTTGAATAATGTGGTTGATATATCTTTGGTGCACCATTTCTCTATGGAAGAATTTTGTGTTTCACTCGCCCTCTCTGAGCCATTAAACTCTGGACTTCTGACGCCATAGAATTTCTTCTTGCTTTTTCTGTTCCTCCATTTCTGCTTGGATTTCCTCTTCTTCTTTCATTAGATATGGGGTTCTGCTTCTTGAGATGAAGATTCGTTGCAGGTCTTCGAGCTTGTGTTCAATTTCCTGCTGTCGTTGGAAAATATTTCCAAAGGTGGATTTGTTCCAGATCTTCAGTTGTTGTTTGAAGTTTTTGAGGCGCTGTTGGAATTTGTACATGTGAGTTCCATGGTCCACTTCAACCTGGGTCCACCAAGTTTGTGCCAGTTGATGGAAGTCTGGGTGAGAAAACCAAAACCTTTCAAAGCGAAAGGGTTTAGGTCTGGGGATGTTGCCAGGATCCAGATAAAAGACAATAGGCCAATGATTTGATCCTGATTTTGGCATTATGTTGGCTTCCATTGCAGGGTCTCCCTCAAGAAGGGTTTCTGCTACTAGGAAGCGGTCTAAATGACAAGCTATGTGCTAGTGGCCAGAGCACCGATTGGACCAAGTGAAAAATCCATTTTGGGTTTCAATATCCACCAAGTTTAACTGATCTATGAGGGTTTTGAACTTACCATTGTCTTTCTCCAGCCTTTTGGTTCCTCAAGTTTTCTCCTTAAGCATCAGGATCATGTTGAAGTCGCCGCCCATGGCCCAGTTGGGCGTATTCAACAGAGTTTTGACATGTTGTAGTTTTTGTATGAAGCTTTCTTTATCTTGTGCACTTTGCGGTCCATAGACGTTTGTGATAGCTCCTTCCTTGGTAGATCTTGTTACTATGAAGTAAGTCGAGAGTGTGTCTATTGTGGAGAAGGGTTGTTGTAGTGTGACAGTATGAGGGTTCCAAAGAATGGATAACCCTCCGGAAGCTCCCATGGAGTCTTGATGGAAGAAGTCGCAGCCCCTCCAGCTTCTTCGAAAGATGTTTTCAACATCTAGTCCCACACATTTTGTTTCTTGTAATAGTAGAAAATCTAGGTTTTCAGCTTTGATGCAGTCTCGAAGGATTGTTTGCTTGGATCTACCATTGAGCCCTCTGATGTTCCATGTGATTATATTCATCATGAGGAAGGAGGGGGCAAGTGGAGGTATCCCTCTGATAGCCTTTGAATATGTCGTGAGTTAATCATTAGGTTTCCTGCTTCTTTGATAAGCTGGTGGGCTGGTTTGCATCCCCTTCTTTTGTTTTCCTTAGTTGCCCACTTAGGTTCTGTGCTTGGGTCTGCAATTATGCCTAGTCTTGCCATGGATCCTACTGTGGAGTTTGTGAAAACTTTATGGACTTTATGGATTTGGTCCACAGGAATGTGTTCCAGGTCTTTTTGGTTGAGAGCTTCCTCCAGCTTTTCTAGGTCTATATCCTCCAGATCTGTTTCATCCAACTGCATCGCGGTGTCTCCTTCTGTTCCCGTTTGAGCGGCTTGGGTTGTTCCTTTGCTTTGAGTCAGAGTGGGTTCCACTGGGATTTTCCTTTTTTCCCGGGTTTTTTCTTGATGAGGGTTTTGTATTTCCTCCTCTTCTGGCAGCTGAGTCAGAACGTCATAGGAATTTTTGGTTGGGACTTTTGAGGCCGTGCTTTGGTTCTGTTTTCTTGGTGGATTTTTTTTCGGACCTGTAACGTTGGTGAATCCATCTTTTTGCTTACTGTCACCAGCCTTGGCACTTGGAGTGTTCAGAGGGGAATCTCTGAACAGGTGGTCGTGCTCGTGGCACTTCCTGCAGCAAAAGGGGATGTGTTCATAATTGATTGTTTGATTCCAATTTTCGTCCTGATACTCTAGAGTGATTGATCCTGGTAGGGCCTTTAAGATGTCCATATAAACACAGATGTGGGCATAAGAGGTATACTTTCTCATCTTTGTAGCTTCCGATGATTTTACATAGCGCCCCACTGTGTTCCCGATACCCATGAGTATTTCTTCTAGCCAGAACTCCTGGGGCAGTGAGTACAGACATATCCATACTGGCACCATTGTAAATTCCTCCTTCTCTAGGCTGAATCTGTCTGTCCAAAAAAGCAGAAACAATCCTCCTGAGTTGTAGAAGTACAGTCCATTATCGAAGATTCTATCCTTGTCTTCAAGGTTGTACACGCTTATTGTGAAGAAGCCCTTGGAGCTAAGCTAAACTTCATAGTCTCCTTTGGGGTTGCAACACTGCTTGATCAATCATGTGAGGTCATGTTCGGTTGGCCATAGTCCTAAGAATTTGTCTATTAGGGCATGCTCCATCATAAACTGAGTATGCTCACCTACTCGTGTTGATCTGATATGATAATGAGGGGGTTTGTCCATTTGCAGAATACACTTGCGTGGTTCCCATCCTCGAGAAGCTTTTGGATGAGATGTACTGGGTTCTACATGCATTTCTTTCGTGAGCCCCTGTTCGTGACTGAAAAGATGATCTCGGAGATGCGACTCGAATGTGGGTCTTTTGCCACGGGTTCGCTTTCTATCGTTGGTACAAAGGGGGTTTCCCCCCTCTTCCGAACTCATCCTGGCTGCTCAATCATCCCGTGGTACCTTCACCAGAGCAGCTTAGTATGTTGGCCTGGAGCAGTTGTGTTGCATGCAACGAGTACTCATCAGGGGTTACAAAGCCCTAGGGTTTTTCCTCCTCTAATAAAAGACAATGTATTAAGTACTGAAGTTTATTTATATTGAATTTTATTAACTTATTATTATTTACGCCGAAAGGACCTATTCACAATGGGCACATTTAATAGGTTTTTAGTTCTTAATACTTTAAAAATTACCTAATCCTTTTTAAAAATTACTGTGTTCATTAACTTATTGCCACGTCTACTTGATTAAAAAATATTAAAATATTCTCACAGAATGATGGCTACATTTCTGTACTGACCATGTTTTGTTTCATTTCTGTGCTGGCCACGTTTCATTTCATTTCTGTGTTAGCCGCGTTTCGTTTCATTTATGCTGGCTGAAGTTTGGTAGCCGCGTTTCTGTGCTGCCACGATCGCCAGCCTTTCGGCGTTAATCAGCCACGTAATTGTGGCTGTGCTAGTAGTTATAATAATTGATATCTTCGCTTTTTAAAGTCGACAGTATAACGGATCGACACGATTTTTTCCATCTTATTTTATTAACTTTTATCTTCAATGAAGAAAGCAAATCCAAAATATTTGAATAATCTATGCAGACGAACAAAGCATGGGCAGTTTTCAAATCAGAAATCTTAACGAGATGCGTACTCTATCCTGCGGTTGATTTGCAGAATAATATTTCCGTATTATTCATGAGGAGGGCCAGCGATTTAAACCTTTGGTATTCAAACCGACGACTAAAAGTACGTCAAGGTGCAGCGATTAAAAGGAAGAAAGCGAAGTGAGTAGAGGGCATGGTGGACGACCAACGAATCATTCTACTCAATGTTGCGTGGGATTTCCGAAATTCCGATCAACTGTGATTTGCGTGCGATACGGGAAAACTTTTTTAATAAGCTTATTTTCATCACTCTTTCTGACGTACATAGTAATACGAAACCTTTTGGTCACAGTCCGTCACATATATAGTGTCGCGGTTGTCAGTAGGGACAATTGTTTGTTTCTATTTGTTAAGTCATAATAAAAGATATATTGAATACCATTACCAGGTCTACCAGAATTTTGATGTCTATCTTGATTATGCAAAATAGTGTGATAACCTATATATATATATATATATATATATATATATATATATATATATATAATTTATTTTTAAGGTCACTGTCAAGTCAGAACATCAAATTGGTGTATGAAATTCCCTTGTTTGTGAGATAAGAGACCTTTTCGTCTAACGATTTGATTGGTAAAGTCTACAAAAGTATACATATCCTACCCTCTCTGGATTTGAACCTGTGACTTCCTAAGAGGAAATACATGTTCTTCAGATCTTGAAACCCATATCCAACATATCTGACAGTATCTCAATATATAGAAACAATATATGGTCTGCTCGTAAAATTTGAAATAGGATAATTCTATTGGTAGATTCTTTATAGTGGCGATAACGTATGTTAAAAAATGTTTGAATAAATTAGACTCAGAGATAATCTTTGACAACCGGTTCATTATTTTAGATTAAAAGGTAAGTATTCCCTTGTTAATAAAAAAATGTTTTAATAAAATAAAAATATTAATACAAATTCATATCCACAACATGATTTTCATTTTATTTTAATTTTGAATTTTTAAACATTAATTGTAAAAAATGTTAAAAATCTTTTGAATAAAAATTGTTATAAAATTTTGAATAGTTATTATTACATTATAAGATATAAAAAAAAAAAAAATTTACAAATTTATTTAAATATTAAAAAAATTATACAAATATTAATAGATTTTATTAAATAATAATAAAAAAAACCACTTAAACTTTTACCAAGCTAAAATGATCATGTTTTCTAATTGCTATATAGGCCATCGAAAGTGAATTGTGCATTACAGGAGTTAGTATTGACCTATCGTTGATGAAATTAATTAAAATATTTATTTTCGTTATATGGATCAATAGAATGGTATAACTCTCCCTTAAGTGACACTAATCCATTGAATTTCAATTCAAAATTGTAAGTATACCATTGTAATTACTGAAATGACCTACTCATCACCCACGACTTTTCGCAGATTCCTATGGATGATAATAATAATCTATCTTTTGAACATTTTCATGTTAGGAAATGAATTACATGTACTCTTAAAAATAATTATTATAACAAATTGCTATTAAAAAAATGTTTATCCATTTTCACTTTCTTTGAAGAAGAGTTTTCTCATTTATAGTTTCAAATTCTTCGAGTACTACGAAAATAATGTTTGTTCGCTAGTAGAAGACGTCCCTTTTCTTCTATAAAGAGTTGTTAGCAAAGGGAATAGAGGGAGAATTTTGTGTAAAATGGTCATCAATGCCTTGTATTTACCTATTCATAAGTGAATTTGCAATGATGACATCTAGTGTAACCTTTTCGTCGTTACGTCAACCAAACGAAGTATAAGTTAATTTATTTTTTTCTTTTTTTTCAATGTGATATTAAATGTGTTGCAACGTAATAACAACATACATCATCGTAATTGAAATGACACATAAGTGTTGCATTAACATAACTAAAAATGGCATAATTAACACATATATAGTGACTCAATCAACACACATTATCATAACTATCAACAACACAATCAACACATTACGTTCGATTGAAGAAATATAAAATTGAAAAATCAACCATGTCATTGAGCATTTAAAGAACTACCTTCGCAACCTACCCTGCAAGGTTAGGACCTCAAGGACACACAAGCAACGCTCAAGTCCATGATTCATCCGATTAATTTTAACCACTTAAGGTCTCAGGGTTGGCGACTGTTCTCAGGAACAAGGAGGTGTCTAAATCTCACTAACAAAATCAAGTCGAAAACCAATTAGCTTAATCAATCAACATCATTTTTGTTCATGGCACAAAAGAATTTATATATTCAATCATTCATACATCGATATTATTCGTGAAGCATGAGAAATATTCTTTATTTTGCATGGCGCAAGAGAATTTAATTACTAAATCAATCATATGTCAACATTGTTTTAAAGGCGCAAGTGTAATCAACTTTATTTGATAAGGCAAAAGAGATTATAAGGGATTAATATATCATATAACAACATAAGTTAAGGTGCAAGTGTAATCAACTTTATTTTATTTTCATGGCACAAAATAAAACATCTATTTAATTTCAAGGTGCACGATTAATCAACTACTGAATTAAACAATATATCAACATTATTTTCAAGGTGCGTGTGTGATCTAATTACTGAATTAAACATAAATCAACATTCCTTCTAGGGTGCGTCACTAATCAAATTGGAAAGATGACTATTATGTGTTGTTGTTGATGGAAGCATTCGAAGGGATTGAAGAGATGAAAAATTCTAATATCATGAACTAAACATTGTTAGAAAAGATTGTGCCCATTATGGAGGATAGAGGGATACAATTCATCGAATAGTAAGATCATTGAGATATATGTTTGTTCATATGTAATTAAAATATATGGTCTTAATCATGTATTAAAACCAATGTGTAAGTTTTTGCATTTATGTATATTAAAATATTGAAAATGTCAATAATACCTTAGTGCTATCTTTTTCTATTTTCCAAATCATTATGAACTTTTGTTTGGATTTACTTGAACAAATCCTTCTTATTAGCATGAAAATTTGATTATATTTTTCTTATTGGAAAAACTATTCTCTCTTTTTGTGTAGGTTTTATGCGTTCATACACTTTATTTAATATGATTTCAATTTACTCTAGGCTTCCACAATCTTGAATCTTTTTTACTTCCAAATTCTTCCACCTAAAAAGTGAGTTTTAATTTCAACTTTGTAATGATTCAAATGGGATCGCCTTCAATGAATGGTGGAAACCATTGTTATAGACAAATTGTGCAAGTGAAGACAATATTGCTAACCTTATGGTTGATCCATTCCATGAATACGGATCACACATCCCATACTTTATATTACTCTTTGTATATATCCATTGGATTCCATATGATAAAATGCACTAAAAGACAACTCAACACAAGAATATTGAAATAGGTTCTTTAAATTTTTTAAAGTAAAATTGGTACCTTAATATGAAACTATGTCAATTTGTACATTGTGGAATATTACCACTTATCAAAAGAAAATATGGGATATATAACTTTCTCTTTGAGTAATATTGATTTGAAAAAATTGTGCCTCTATGTTTAATGTATATACTACAAGAAACATAAATGTATATACTACAATAAAAATAAATGCATTGCCTTCGAATGTCCTTGGTCTTGTAATAGCATCCATATCGACTTATTCCAATTCCTAGTTAAGAATTCTGAAAGAATTATGTTTTTCGCAATGGGTTTTGATGTTCTACGAGAGGTTTCAAAGGGAAAAATTGCCAGGAGAATGGGTGTTGATGTTCTACCATAATTTTGCATAGAAAAATGCAAAGGTTTCAAAGGGAAAAATCGCAAGGAGAATTCACATTTTCTGGACGAAATTGCACAAGGAAAATCATAGAGCTTTGAAAGGGAAAAATCGTCAGGAATTTCATTTTCGCTCAAAAAATTTTCATAAGGAAAAATGCAGAGGTTTCAAAGGGAAAAATCGCCAGGAGTTTCACATTTGTTGGGAGAACTTGCACAACGAAAAACTAAAAGAAAACAAGTAAAAGGGGCACGGAGAAATCACAAGTGTTTGGCAATATTTTTGTGCAAGAACACATACATAAATCCATAAGGAAATCACAATTGCAGGGAAATATTTTTGTACAAAGAAAACAAATGTAGAGGTTCAAGGGAAATCTTGCCAAGAAGATTCACAAGTGTTAGGAAAAATGAAACATCTCGTTCTTGCGCACTTGAGCAAGCTTATTCTTTGAGGACACTTGCTCACAAGCGATCCAAATTATTATACTTTTGGGCATTTGCTTTATGATTATGAGGCGTTATGAATTGATGACATTTTATTTGTTTGCATTGACATAAACAGGTGCTACTGACTCGATTTTCCTGATTGTGCAGGATTTTGGACCTCGAGGATACAGAGGCATTGATGGAACCCCTTAAACTCCGGAATGAGTCAGGGAGTGAACTATTGGGGGTTTGATTGTTGTATATATGACATTTGTGAATCTGATTAGATGATATGATTATGGATGTATTTCTGACAGGATTTGTTGATGATATAGCCTAATGATACCTTGCCGACCAGACTCACATGTGGAGTAGAGGGGTCACGCAGGACTACCAGAGATGTTGAGGGAGTGGTGTGGACAACAACCCTTCCACAACCTACTAGCACTCTCGTCGTGGCTTGAACTGTAGGTTAACGATTACCTAGTTTGAGAGGACCCATAATGTCGTGAGGCAAGACTACAATAGTCGTTCACGATAATTCTAAGGGGTGCAAATTAAGGCAGGGGCCTTATTCCTTAGAGGCCCTTAGTCTCCGACGAGATCACCTGGCAGAGTATTGACTCCAGGGGTTTTAGATGTCTACCAAGTCTGTCAAGAGGCGAGTGGCACCCTTGGAGCATGTAGTGTGTCCTGAAGGGCACGTCGTGCAAGAAAAATGAAAGGAAGCGAGTGGCACCCTTGGAGCACCTAGTGCATCTTGAAGGGTACGTCACATTGCTATTTAATAAATGGATAAACCTAGACGGCTTTAGGATGAATAACGTGTTTAAAACTTTTCCCCTAATAAAATGTCACCGAGCCTAGGAAAATAAAGTCTAGGTCTAAATTATACTTGTGATACAAAAATTATCTATCTATCTATCTATATATATATGATAATCTTCATTAATCTTGTGACAAGGGGGTAAGAAGTTAAATTGATTTATAAAAATATTTTGGGATAAAATCTAAAAAGGGGAAATAATTGTTTTACTATATTATGCTAATTAAAAAATTATTCATTAAAAAAAAAAAAGGGAAAAAGGAAAGTTTTTGCACATCCCTTTTTGAGTTTAAATAAAAGAGGCAAAGAGGGAAATCTAAAATAATTAGGAAACTAGGAAAAATCAGGAAACATAAATAAAGGGGAACCACAAGGAAAAAGTAGAAATTCTAACTTAGTATGGTATCTAGCATTTACTTGAACATTATAATTTAAACTCAACTCGTAAGTTAATAATGGGGAAATTCATTAAAAGTTTTAAGGGAATATGGGGACACCTAGGAGCCATTCTAGGAGTGCCTTTGGGTAAGCGAGGGAAATAGGAGTAATTAATTAATTAATGAAATTAATTTTTGGAGGAATGAAGGGGATGGGTGATGCATGTACGAGGAGGATTTTTATGAATTAAATGATTAAACATTAAATTAAATGGGATTTTGGGAAAGTAAAGGACTTCGAAACTCTATATAATGGAGGGAGGAGAAGGATGATGGATCTTTGGGTTATGCGTAACATTATGTAGTTACACTACATAAATTTATACTTGACTGACATAGCTTGTGGGAGTTGGGATACCCAACTTGGTGAGGAGTGGTAGCTCGGCCTTGCGAGATGAGCTGAGAGGTAGTTGATTATCTCGATGTTGATTGATTCCCATGGCCTTCGATCCCTGCCTGTCTTGACCGTCGTATGGTTTATTGATTGTGATGATTGTGGTTTATTTTTCCCTTCGTCCTTATCTCATAAGTCCATGCCTGAGCAGTCAGTCAGGAGCCTGATCTACGGTTGTCACTTCAGTGTTAATAGACCCATGGATCTAAATGCCTTGTTTTTTCTATGTGTGGATGATGAGTGAAGGATGTCCCTGCTAGTCGCCTACCCCTGTTGATTATTTTGGGTTCATTGATCGTTTGCGCCTTCTTGGGTTGGGATGCCTCTGTGTATTGTCGTTTTCATTATCTGTGATTTTTAATGATCACATTTCTTATTACCTATTGGTTGTGTTTCAATACATTTCACTGTGATTTTCTCTCTACTTTTATTTATCCTTTGAAGGAATTTTTACCTTAAGTTTTAAGACAGCTAGCCTACATTTGTCCTCTGCAATTATTACTTTTAATGGAGAATTTACCTTACTAATTCACTCTTCATTTATACCTTTATTGACTATGATTCTCCCTTTTTAATTGGCTGCGATTTTCGAGATAAAACTCATCTTCATCCTTGTGTTAAGACTCAACAAATTCCCTTCTCCCATTGACTGTGTTTGACACTTTTATTGTTGACAGAAATTTTGACAGTGTTTTTATGATAGAGATATTGCATATATCAATAGAAAATTTTACCTGCGAATCTTACTCTGTGATTTTACCCTTCATTTTTACACTTCTGGACTGCAGTTTACCTCTGCACTTTGATTCATTTTAAGACGAGTTTTAGCTAGCCTAGTGGCCCACTCTTTGACAGATTATAAATCTTTGGACTGCATTGAATCTTATCTACACAGAGAATTTTTACGAACTGTGACAACGTTTGAATTGATTTATGGTTTCCCCTCTGCAAATTTACCTTGGCCACGATTTATTGGTTGACTGTCCGCTAATTTCCAACCAACTAATTTACCACAAATCGCACAGCGAATACCCTCGTGTTAGATGGCTATTTTCCCTTTGGTTGACCACGAATTATCACTTGCCATTAATCTCTACGTTGCTTATGAGGTGATGCGTTAGTAGTTGGTTAAGGCTTGAGTCTAGGTGTTGCAGTGCCTCATGTTTAGAATGGGTAGCGGAATCCTTAAGGTAGCACTCACCATCGTTGGAACCCCACAATTTCTAGGTTAATTTAAGCATTGGTCAACACCCACTCAGTGAATGCCTTAAATAGTATTGTCTTCTGAATTTATGAACGATTTTACCCAGACTTAGGGGAGCTATTACTGTTGAGCGATTCCTAAGGTTGACCATTTACTGTAGCTAGTAGTGTCTAATATCTCCTTTGAATGATTGTCCACACAACAAAATTTTGTTAGCCCTTGCGTATCTACACAACAATTTGTTTTCACTTTGGACAGCCCAAATTTCATTACGATTTTTGCACATGACTTTAGATATATTTTAATTTCCACTTGTTGAACAACGACCAATACTAACGGCCAATTCTTATGTCTTTAACGTACACGCTCGGGACAAAAATGTAAGCACAACATGATATTTATTGTTTGGTATAGCGGTTGAATTTAACTATGCCAATGTATCCGTCTAATGACTAGACTGCGACTCTCTTTTTCATTATATCTGCATTTCATTATGGTATCCAAGGCTATGGGTGAATATCCTTAAGGTTAGAACAATGTTGATTATGTTTTCAGTTACTATCAACATTCAGCATTTTTAACGTGTATAGACAACATTGTATTGACTGTCACAATAGCTACTCAACAGCTTTTTCGTTGTGAGTAATTGTGTAATTTCAAGGCATCACGATAGTTGCATTTATGGCATTGCCTTTGACTGTGACAAGGTTAGGCTAGAAGTATTTTATTGACCACTATAGCTTAATTTCTTGGCCTTTAATTTATTTGTTTATAGAGAAAACAACTTCACCTAAACCTCCTTCTTCGGAAATTTTTAACCCTTTCCACATTAAATGACTTAACTAATTTTACCCATTTAAGAAATTTATCCTAATGGAAAATAGAAGTAGATTGTGATAAGATAATGGTTATTAATGTTAAAATATGCAAAAAATTTTGGTTTTTTAAACATAAAGGTTGTAGGCGTAATGGTTGGTTATCTTAGGCAAGCCTTTGGGCGAGAGTTTAGTAGATGTATCAACTAAACCTTTAATAGACTTTAGTTGTCTGGAAGTTTGTGCCTTGCGCCTTAGGTTGAGCTCGAAGGGGGTGATTGGTCTTATCGTTATGCCACATGTTGCATTGTAGGAAACAAGATTCCTCTGGTCATTTGCGCATTTAACTCAACTGTTTTCATCTTGCGTCTTGTCGACCTGTTGCTCGAGGTGTGGGTGTAGTCTTCTTGTTAGTTGTTAGGCTCCTAGTGCGTGCATTGTCCTGAGGCCTTGGTCCAGTTAGGCTAGGTTGTGTCAGGGTTATCACCGAACCTATCACCTTGGGACGACATGAGTCTTGATAAGAGGATCATCACATGTCCTATTATATAGAGGCAACTAATATCATGGTTGGAGTTTGTTCCTTCTGTGTGAGTAGTGTTGATCATTGTAAGTTGTTGTTACTGCTTGAGTTGTGATTCCTATGTATGTATGGTTCGCACGCCTTGAGGTTCTAGTCATTGGTTTTCAAGATCATTGTGTTGGGAGGGAGGTGTTGTCACTTATATTGTAAGCGTGGTCTTGTTGCGTCATGCAGGTAGTCAGTTTCCCTTGTTGTTTACGCATGTTTCATCTAGTTGCTCATGTGCCAATGCGTGGAGTCTTAGTTTCCTATTTCCTAGACTGCATGCTTGTGTTCATCATCAGTTGTGTGGTTAAACAATTTGTCGTCGTCGCCTTCTTGCTTAAAAAAAAAACTAAATTTTCACTTATGTTTTGCTTGTAGTCGTAACGAAGGGGTTGTTACACGGAATTTTCATAAAGAAAAAAAACATAGAGGGTTTGTACAATAGAATAATCGTCGTAGGAAGTCTATGTAGGTAAATATTGAATCTAAGGTTTCACAACAATTTAATGTTGACATTTGGTAGAGTTTTCAGGACATTTCACTAAGCGTGAATAAATTTAACACAAACATTTGCGATACATAATGCAAATCTATACAAATTATCATTTAAGGAAATGTTACCAAAATATGAAAGGAAATTGTTTAAGTCATGTAATCGGTGCACCATGATGATGTGCCACAGTGAGAGAACAATCATCCAAATTTATATCACATAATGTTTTTCCAGAAATCAAGAGTTCTAAAGCAAATTATTGAAATTCAATTTATAACTTAACTATTACAATTACAAGCTCAATACAAATACTATAACCGACGATGAAAAATTTAGAAACTGAAGACATTCTTCTACATCGATGCTCCTTCTGATTCCCCACTTGTGAACCATTGAGACTTCATTGGTACCTCCCAGCCAACGCTAGGGGTACTCTCCTTCCCCTTATCCCCCTCGAGCTGCAAAGGGGCCACACACACATACAACCAGAAATCCTCTAACTCTCTTATTGCCTTGCAAGGTGGAGACACCACTATCTCTTAAGATCGGTATCCCAACTCTCACAAGTAAAACTAGTCAAAATTTATGCAATATAGGATTACTCCTAACTAGTGTGATCATCCATCTCTCAACTCAACCATTAGTTTTATAAAATTTTCCCACACTTCACAATTGATTCACTTTTTAATTGAAATTTGCACAATTAAATCCACATTTTATTTTAATAAAAATTAATTTCCCTCACCCATCCTAAAAGCACTCCTTAAATCACTCCTAGTTGTGTCTTTATTCCCTTTATTTCCAATAATTAAATCTACATGATTTATTTTCATAAAAATTAGTCTCCCTCACCCATCCTAAAAACACTCCTTAAATCACTCCTAGTTGTCTCTTTATTCCCTTTTATTTCCAATTAATGACTAACTCCTTTTTGAAACTGAGTTGACTCAAAATATGAATCTTCTCCTAATTAGACTAGTGTTAACTAGACTCTAGATTCATTTGTATGTGTACCCTTTCCTTTAGATTTATTCCATTCTTACCTTAAATTCCAATTTGGTAATTACCTGCACATACAAAATCAATCTTTAGATTTATTTTGTTTACCTTGAATTCTTAAATTGATTTACCCCATCCCCTCATTTCCTCATAGTTAATTTATAAATTTAGTTTTTAGTCTTACTAACTTATACTTAGGCTGTCCCCAAGGTGTAGGACAGTCGGTGACGGAGTGTGTTGTTAAGCCACTCCGTGTTGAAAAGTCACTGGTTCGAAACCTGTGGGGACAAAAAATTTAACCATGTTAAGGGTTGGGATGGCTTCGGGTGATTTTGACAGCTTAGATGCCTCTGAGTCACGGTTTCTCAAGCCAAAGGTTAATCCCAATGCCAAAAAGGTCCGGACCAATTAACAAACAAAACAAACTTATACTTAGGCTTAATTAAATTTTTAATAGCAAAGACTTAGATTCTTATAAAGATTATAATTAATAAATTTATTCTTTAATTAAATAATTAATTAATTCAAACTCAACATTTTACACGGTTTAATATTGGCTCAAAAATTTATAGACCACCTAGATTCATTCACTCAAATTTTAATTCTGCAGCTTCATAATAAAAGATATATTCGAATACCATTACCAGGTCTACAAGAATTTTTATGTCTACCCTAATCATGGAAAATAGTATGATATATATATATATATATATATATATATATATATATATATATTACAGATCGTGAAGGCTATATCCAACGTATCTAGAAACAATATATGATCTGATCGTAAAATTTGAAACAGGAAAATTCTTTTGGTAGATTCTTTATAGTGGCGATAAAATATGTGAAAAAATGTTTGAATAAATTAGACTCAGAGATAATCTTTGACAACCTGTTCATTATTTTAGGTTAAAAGTAAGTATTCCCTTTTTAATTAAAAATGTTTTAATAAAATGAAAATATTAATACAAATTAATATCCACAAACAATAAGCATGATTCATGAATGAATGGTTTCATTTAATAATTTTTTTTAATATCCACAAACAATAAACATGATTTTCATTTTGTTTTAATTTTGAATTTTTAAACATTAATTGTAAAAAAGTGTTACAAATTTTTTGGATAAAAAATGTATATAAAATTTTCAATAATTATTATTACATTTTAAAATATAAAAAAAATCAATTTTCACAAAATCATTTAAATATTAAAAAAATAATACAAATATTAATAGATTTTATTAAATAATTTAAAGAACATAAAAAACACTCTAACTTTCACCCATATAAAAGTATAAGCTAAAATGATCATGTTTTCTAATAGCTATATAGGCCATCCAAAGTGAATTGTGCATTATAGGAGTTAGTATTGACCTATCGTGGATGAAATTAATTAAAATGTTTAGTTTTGTTATATGGATCAATAGAATGGTATAACTCTCCCTTAAGATAAACTAATCCATTGAATTTCAATTCAAAATTGTAAGTGTACCATTGAAATTACTGAAATGATCTACTCATTACTCATGACTTTTCACAGATTTGTATGGATGATAATAATAATCTATTTTTTTTTTAACATTTTCATATTTCTTCCTTACCAATGTTAGGAAATGAATTACCTGTACTCTTAAAAATAATTATTATAACAAATATCTATTAAAAAAATGTTGCTTAATCCCGAGATGGGGTGACATGCAACACACAAGAGCCACGTCGCACCCGGTCAGGCCAAGTCATAAATATGGCAGGCTGCCTCCCATCCCCGCTCAATTAAGTATGTGAGCCCACCTTAACTGCCAATCAAGAGCCATAGGACTACTCCCTCGTGTGAACAGAATGATGGCAAGGAAATTCAATGCCTGGGGGGAAATAATGGAAGCCGTCATGTCTCACCTCCTTGTTATCACTCAACATTGCACCAACCCTCTTCATTTTTCCTTCGGCCTTCACTAGGTAAGGAGTCTAGTTCTCTGGTGCAGCCATTGCAAAACCTCCTACAATTTTGCCATTAGATTCACCTTCTCGATGCCACGGGAGAGAGGTAAGATGCATCGCAACCCTGCCTAACACAGTTTGGATGCGAGACATAAGCGGAAGTAGAGGCTAGAGCGGGTGCTCTCCATGGTAAGCACTCAGAGAATTCAGACAACACGGAGAGGAGGGATGACCAGGTCACCTCCAATGGCTTATGTGGAAGAGGTCACTCCGGAGGAACCCATATAGATCCCTCCAAAGTCTCTTCTTTCACTGTGCCAGACAATTGGAAATCTCCAAGAAGCTTCTCTGCAGAAGACACTAAGTCAACTACAATGGGTCACCACCAAGTTAGCTACAATGAATCACCACGAGGAGTTACACATCTACTTCGTCGAGGAGGATTTCCAAGAGGAACCCCTCCATATGGCCTCTCAGGATGCCACACCTTGAGTGGGTTATAATTCTTCCAGAGCCACAACGAAAGAACAGGACCCCACGAAGGAGGAAGGAGAACAGGGATGGAGTACGACGACGGAGCACCAAGAAGGAGCAGAGGATGGGATGCAGGATACAACAGGTGAGGTTGTGGAGGGTCTGGGTGGCAAAACGAGGGAAGGTGGCAAGGTCCTTGCACCACTTCCTATATCAATTGTACCAGAACAGTGGCATGCCCCCCTGCCCTTCTTTGACCGGAAATGATTAGATTTGGTGTTCGACCTGAGAAAATAGATGGCATACTAGGTTTACTGTGGCACACTCATGCACCAACACATCGATATGTTGTACGAAGATTTCTCCAATGCACACGCAGCGAAAATATGTCCGACGTGTGCAAGACCTTATGCTTTGCCAACTCGGAATGGACTTCACAATGAAGACCGTGACAAGGCTACTTCTGGCGCCAATGGGTAATTACATGGCTTGGAGTTGTTGTTGGTTTTGGTCAGATGTTCAGGTTCTCATTAGATGTTCAGTTAGTTCAAACTCTTTAATGTTAAGTCTAGTTTCAATTTTAGTTTTTATGGTTAATGTAATGACTGCATTGCCCCACCCGTCCTAGTTTCCTCCGGGCAGGGCACATGGCGGTACGCCTCCTTTTGACATGGATATCAAAGGTTGTCAATTGTTTTGGTTTACTCTAACTTGGACGAACAACTGGAAGCCTAAGGACATATGTTTCTTTTCTGCATGTGATATAATACAATAGGATCTGGCCTCTTTTTATTTAAAAAAATAAAAAATGTTGCTTAATAAATTGTTTATCCATTTTCACTTTCTTTGAATAAGAGTTTTATAATGTCCCCAACATCGTTACAACTACATGCAATGCAAAGCAAGTGCAAATTTTTTTTTTTTAAGTAGGAAGGCAATCAATGACAACAATTAGTCAACACAACTTGATGACGAACACAATGCACGCAGATCAGGCAAAAAAATACGACTCGAGATACTACCACATCATGCAACTCGACGAAACATGTTATAATAAATAGACAGATAAAAATGACTACTTGCTCGATACAATAAATACAACGCCTACAAGCTAAAGGACAACATCAACACCCCAACACATCAGCTTCGACGACCCATAAATAGAAGCATATACAACATGCAAAACCAATCAAAATATGACATTACAAAACCAAGTACCAACAACAATTCCAACGAAGAAAACACCCACATCAGGAAGCACAAGACTTCGCCTCAGTTATCATTCACATCTATCCATCAGGGCGCACAATGATCCCCTCATCAAGAATCATGTCGTCACTAGGCGATAGGCATGACAATAACCCTGGCGCAACATAACATATCTAGACCAATAACCCAAGAAAAATACAATGCTCTAGGAGACCAAATTAACTGACAAAAATACATGAAGACTATACCCAAACACCCAAGCAACAAGTCAACAAGACGTAAGGTGACATCACTCAAATTAAATTGTGAAAATAACCGAAGGATTTCTTGTTTCCTACAAGGAAACATGTGTGGTGAAACAATTATGACCAACCACCATTTACAATTCGATTTAAAGAACAAGGCGCATAGTAACCAATCAACTGTTAAACTATTAATCGGTTTAGATAATAAAACTATTAATCTCTGAACCATTAATCTTGTGCAAGCTATTAAACTACTACGCCAATAAACCATTATGTCTAACAAATACTATTAACTCAACATTTATCTCTCTTTCTAACAAATGATAATCCTATTATTTTAATAAAAATCAAATAAATATTAAAACTTTTATATCATTTAATATTAATAAAAAATATTGTTTTCTTTGAATAACAATTCTACTTTTATTTTCTTCAAATTTCACTTCAAATTAGAGGATATGTTAGTTAATGATTAAGTGTATGTTAAATATTTGATTAAAAGTTTGATTATGAAGAAACGTTTATGTGAAGTTGTTCGCCTTTGATAAAGTAATATTATTTCATATAACATAAACATTACAACATTGAAACTAGAAACCAAACATGTTGGTTGTAGAAGGGTTTACCTTTTTCACTACACATGTCACTTAATCCTAATAATATAGCTATCTTTTCTAGAACACAAATTGACCAGAAAGAGGCACTCAGATTTCAATGGACATTTCATGTAACAACAACAACCATTGACATGCAACTTCATAATGATAATAATGGTATCAAACTTCATATTAAAATGTGATTTAAGAGACCATTGTCTTTGGTTTGACTGTCTCCCAAATTTAACAAAAATGTATAGAAAAGTTTGATACTGGGATAATTGTAATCCAACATTTATGTTTAATTGTGAGTTTTGGATTGATATTTGTTTAATTTTAAAATTATTGTCTACCTATTATATGCTATCTGTCTATTAATATATGATAATGTTGTCTACCAATTATGCTATTGTTGTCTACTAAATGAATGATACCACTGTCCATTCAAGACATGATATCACTGTTTATTTAAAAGGAACGTTGACTATGATATCATTGTCCATCACCAAGAAAAATCGTTCAGAAATAAAATTGTTTTCATAAAAAAAATTACTTGCCTACTAGTAAATTATAATGTATCTATTTTAAAATCATTGCCAAGACATCCAATTTGTTTTTAAAGAAATGGGTAAATAGTTGTGTAAACCTGGGCGAAATCAATGACAAATATACATATAAAATTGTTGTCAATATATTAAATTCACAATCCAACAATATATGTAAAATCGTTGTTAATATATTTTAAATTTGCGGTCACACAATATATATAAAATCATTGTCAATATATATTAATTTTGTAATCCCACAATATCTATAAAATCATTATTAATATATTAAATTCACAGTCCCACAATATATGTAAAATCGTTGTTAATATATTTTAAATTCGCGCTCACATGATATATATAAAACCACTGCCAATATATATTAATTTCGCAGTCCCACAATATCTATAAAATTTTTGTTAATATATATGAAATTCGTAGTCACACGATATAGATAAAATCGTTGTCAATATATGTACATTGTCTTAAATCTATGCAGTCATGAAAATGTTGTCCACAATCTATATCTAACCAATAGAATCATTTCCTAGCAATGGCATCGTTTCCCAACATTAATTTGTTGGGTAATTATATTTAAAAGGGAAATCTGAAACTTTACAAAATTAAATCTCTGCCCAACAAAGTCGTTGTCTAAATATATTTAAAAGAGAATTTAAAACTCAAAAATTGGTTCTTTGGCCAACAAAATTGTTGTGTAAATTACATTTAAAAGTGAAATTTAAAACTCTACAAAATTTGGATCTCTGCCCAACGAAATCACTAATCAAATCAATGATGTTTAATCCATAACTAAATCACAATGAAAATCCATAAATAATCCATAGAAATCCATACCAGAATGTTGTGTAAATACTGGGTGAAGGGGTTCTGTAAAACTCCAAGAAAAACATGATGTGAATGTTGTCTATAAAAAGAATCACAGAGTAAAATTTTGGGGAGGATGCGGATATTTGTATATAATAAAACACAGAGACCATAGGTTAATCATTTAGAGATGAATCAAACAAACAAAGAGATCCTCATTCACAGAAATGCAAGGATTAATCATTCCTCTATGAATCAATAAAAAACGCAGAGATACTTGTTCACAAGAGCTCACAAGGACTAATCATTCAACAATGAATCAATCAAAGACGAAAAGATACTCTTTCACAAGAAGGCACAAGGATAAGAGATTAATCATAAGATAAAAAGGCAGAGATAAGTAAGGGATAGATAGTTGGGAGAAATGTATTCTTCGCTTATTATCCATGGACAGGAAAGAAGGACATTAAAATCTCAGTCTTAAACACCAGAGTGAAGAAAGTAGATTAATCTCTTGGAGGATTTCTTAGGCACATACTAATAACTTAAGGATAAGGGACCTAAGATAAAAACACATTTTTTCTTCATAATAAATAAAAAAAAAAAACGTAGAGAAGTCATTGCAATCAGAATTGGGTTCGCCATGGGAAATCAATTAAAAATACAATGAGCATAAGGCTATGATGACCTTATGTTCTCTGCTCATAAAACGTTGAGCTCATCAAGACAATTTGCGGAAAGATAAAAATGAAATCTTTGGATAGTGTTAAATTGATTAAACATAAACTTTAACACAATAGAAGTACATTATTGAAGGCACAAGAACAATATTTAAACTATCATTCAATACAAATATACACATGTGTACCGTAGCCAAATGTGAAATCTCTGAATTCGTTATTATTGCGCACTCCATCCAGCTCTTTCTTGTCAACCGATGTGATCTCACCAGTACCTCCCATCCAATGCTAGGGTTACTCTTCTTCCCCCTGATCCCCCCGAGCCGCAAAGGGGCCACACAGACGATACTAGAGAATGCTAGCAGCCAACTTGGGTCGCAAGGCCAAGCTAGCACTCGTTACCTAAGTTGGGTATCCCAAATCCCAAAAGAGAAAGTTCAGTCAAGATAAAATTTCAGCAGTGTAACGTTACGCAAAAAGATGAGATCCATACTCCTCCTCCTCCATCCTTTTTATAGAGTTTTTAAGTAATCAGTTTCCCAAATTCTCATTAAATTCATTTTTCATTTAATTAATTTTGAAAAACCTCCCCATACACATGTCACTCGATCCCCTAGTTGCACCATAAAATCAATTTTATTAATTAATTAAATATTCATATTTCCTTCATCCACCTAAGAGCATTCCTAAAAACACTCCTCGGTGTCCCAAAATTCCCTTACAATTCTTAAAAGACTTATGCCTTACTTAATTCCTAGTTGAGTTCATAATTAGAAATTTTCAAAAGCAAGATTCCTTACTAAGTTAGACATTCATCATTTTCTTTATGTTTCTCCTTTTCGTTAAGTTTCCTATTTCTTTTAAGTTCCCCCGTTTTTCCTTTTTAACTAAAAAATCAATTTAGCAAGTGTAGAAAAAAACAACCATTTACCCTCTTTTCTTTTTAACTAAACATTAAATTAGCAAATGTAGATAAAAAAAACCATTACCCCTTTTAAAAAATTTAATCCTCCATTATAATTTTGACTTTAATAAATAAGTTTGAATTTCTTACCCCTGTTCTTGTTACATGTTTATTTATTATTCTTTTTTTGACCACATTTTCTACTTAGACCTAGGTTTTAATTTCATTATGTTGGGCGACATTTTTTTATTAGGATTTTTTTTTTAACGCTACTTATCAAATCATTCATTTTAAGGTCATCTAGGTCCTAAGGAGGCATAGTTCTCTAGGCATAAGGTTTATTCACTTACCAGTTAAAATCGCGACGTGCCCTTCAGGATGCACCACGTGCTCCAAGTGTTCCACTCACCTCTTTCTATTTTTCTTGCAGAACATGCCCTTCAAGACACACTACGTGCTCCAAGGGTACAACTCACCTCTTGACTAAATTCGGTAGATGTCAAACCCCTGGATTCAATACTCTGCCAAGTGATCTTGTGGGATACTAAGGGCCTCTAAGGAATAGGGCTATGCCTTATTGCGTGCGCCTTAGAATCATCGTGAATGACTGTCATAGTATTCCCTCACGACATCATGTGTATTCTATAACTAAGTAATATTTAACCTATAGTTCAAGCCATGGTTGGAGTGCTAGTAGGTTGTGGCAGTGTTGCTTCCACACCTCTCCCTCAAAGTCTCTGGTTGTCATGCATGACCCCTCTACTCCACATGTGATTCTGGTCGACAAGTTATCGTCAGCCTGCATCCATCAACGAATCATGTCAACAATAATAATCAATCATCATAACATCTAATCATACGTACATATGTCACATCAACAACATTCAAACCCAACAATCCACTCTCTAACTCGATATGGATTCCAAGGGGTTTCATTGAAGCCTATGCATCCTCAATGTATAGAGTCCTGTACACTCAGGAGAACCCAGTCTATAACACCTGTCTATGTAAATACAACAAAATAACATATCATATAATCCATAATATATCATAATGATAATCAAAACAACCAATAGTATAATAACCCAAATCAATTGTAAGAAAGTGTCCTCAAAGAATAAGTTCGTTCAGTGCGTGCAAACGCATGATGTTACGTACACCCCCTCTTGGTCTAAAATGCGTCCCAAAGTTTCACAGTATATAAGTGTCAAAATAAAGTGTATCACAGTATTATAATTTTATCTATCAAACAAAAATGGAAATTGTTAGCGCATATCGTATGCATCCTCCCAGGTCGCTCAGTGCGGACTATAGTTGTCCCACTGGAAATTGACCTGATATACTGTTCAACGCCATAGTTGTCGAATGCAATGGTCCATAATGCATATTATATTAGTCATGAGCGCACCCTCATCAGATACCTGCAAGGAACTCATCTCAATAGCATGTATAGGGTCACTAATATAATGTCTCAAAATAGACACATCAAAAACATCGTGCATATGCCTCAAAGAATCAGGCAAGGCTATTCGATAGGACATGGGCCTCTTCTTTTCCACAATCTTGAAAGGTCCCACGTACCTAGGAGAGTATTTATCACCCTTTCCAAACTTGATCGAACTCTTATGTGTTTTCACCTACAAGAAGACTTGATCACCAACTTCATAACTAAGATTGATATGATGTGCATTGACATAGCTCTTCTGTCAATCCTACATTTCCTTGATCCTTTGTCTTATAGTTTGCATTTGATCTTCCATTTCTTGGATCTCTTTTGGTCCCACCAGGACCCTATCCTCAAGCCGGTCCCAAGTCAAAGGCATCCGACACGGTCGGTCGTAAAGAAACTCGAAAGGCTCCATCTTAATGGTGCTTTGATAATTGTTGTTATACACAAATTATACCAATGGAAAGAATTCTTCCCAACGCTTCTATTGTTACATAACGTACATATGAAACATTTCCTCCAAGATTTGGTTTGTTCATTAAATCTTCCCGTTTGTCTCCTGGTGATATGTGGTAGTAAAGTTAAGTTGGGTTCCCAAGGCCTCTTGGAAACTAGTCCAAAATTATCCTATAAACATTGATCCTCTATCGGATATAATCCTCTTAGGAATTCCATGCAGACTCACAATGTCACTGATGAAAACTCTAGCTATGTCAGGTGCCTGATACTTCGTACGCACAGGAATAAAATGAGCACTCTTCATTAGAGTGTCGACTACCACAAAAATAGAGTAGTGTTTCCTTGCCATTAGTGGAAATCCAACAATGATATCCATCGAAATGACCTCCCATTTCAATTCAAGAATAGTGTGTGGTTGTAGTAATAATGTCGGATGTCTATGTTCATCCTTCACCTACTGACATTCTAGACATTTTGCCACGTAGTTGACTATGTCTTCCTTCATTCCTTTCTAGAAGAATAAGGGTTTAAGGTCTACCCTCATCTTCGTGACCCCTGGGTGAGCTGTGTAAACTTCTCTATGTGCCTCGTTTAGGATCAAACTCCTCAAATCATCATTGGGTGGTACATAAATTCAACCTTTATATGTCAATAATCCGTCATTTTCCAAAGTAAATCCTTCAATTTTTTGTACCATCATTGTGTTTTGTCTGATAAAATCCTCGACCCATTTGTACCAGTTATCGTCGTGCTTTAATGTTATAATCCTTTCACGTAGATTCATGTGAAGAGGAATCACTGAAAACATGCATGCTCTTCGACCCAATGCATCCACCACTCTATTCAATGTTCCCTTTCTATAAGTAATCTTGAAATTGTACTCACTAAGTAATTCCGACCAACGTTATTATCACGCGTTCAAGTAACTTTGCGTAAAGATGTGTTGTAGTCCACAGTAGTTTTCTTTTAGTTCAAAATTTTGTCCAATAAGGTAGTGTATCCAAACTATCAAGGCATAAACGATGGCTAACAATTCCAAATCGTGTGTTGCATAGTGCTCCTGATGTTGTCTCATCTTTCTTGAGATGTAAGAGGTCACTCGATTGTCTTGCATCAATACTGGGCCTAAGCCTTCCTTGGATTTGTCAGTTCATACCAAGAAGTACGCATCCATGTTAGAGACCTTTAGTATCAGTTTTTTTGTTCACATCTCCTTGAGCCTACGATATTCTTCCATGCATTTCTCGGTCCAAACAAATTTCTTTTTCTTCTTCTGTAATTTTGTAATCGGATTTGCTATCTTCGAAAAACCCTCGACGAATCGTCGATAGTATCCCACTAAAACCATTAAGCTACGCACTTCTGGGACATTTGTTGGCTCACTCCACTTAATAATATCCTCAACCTTTTTTTGATCCACGATGATACCTTCATTGGAGATTACATGCCCTAAGTAGTGAATCTTCGATTGATAACATGAGTATTTAGACAATTTCCCATAATATTTTTTCTCTCACAAACACTGTAGTACTAAGTGCAAGTGTTCTTCATTCTCCTCCATCATCTGAGAGTAGATCAAAATACCATCAATGAATACTTGGATAAAATTTTCCAAGTAGTCATATAACACCCCCTTCATTGAACTCATAAATACCCATGGGGTGTTCATCAGTCCAAATGGTAAAATAATAAATTCATAATGTCCAAACCTTGTCTTAAAGGAGGTCTTATGGATGTCATCCTTCTTGATCCATAATTGGTGATACCCTGATCTCAATTCGATCTTTGAAAACACTATCGGGCCTTTCATCTGATTGAACAGATCATCAATCCTTGGAAACGGGTACTGATTCTTGATCGTTGTCTTGTTGAATTTATGGTAGTCAATGCAGAGTCTCCACAACCCATCCTTCATTCGTATGAAAATAATAGGTGCACCCAATAGTGACACACTGGGACGTATAAGTCCCAGGTCTGACAACTCCTTCAGTTTCATTTTCAACTCCTATAGCTCCAGGGTCGACATCCGATAAGGCGTTCTTGCTATCGGTTTAGTTGTTGGTTTTAAGTCTATGGTAAATTCCAATTCCCTCTCTGGCGACATCCCAGGTAACTCCTTAGGGAAGACGTACGCAAACTTCCTAACCCTCGAAAGGTGTTATGGACCTTCTGCTACTCCATTATCGTTTAATAGAAGGATCATATAAATATTACATCCCTTGTGCATGCTCTTCAATAGCTACAAGGAAGAGATGAAACTCAGGGAAAATCACTGGTTATGAAATACAATCACGCGTCTCCACTCCTCATCATTAACCAAACTAAATCATTTCATTTTGCAATTGAGTATTGCCTCATGCGATTCCAACTAGTCCATATTGATCATGATGTCATAATACCCTAAGATCATGACGTCCAGGTTGGCCCTAATGAAACAATCTACTAGGTTAAGGATATAGCCCATAACCTTCCCACCAACCTTCTATTTGTCTCCCACAACCATTTCTAAAAAGATAAAGTCATCATGTTCGACTTCCTTTACCTTAATTATTTTTAGCACTACCCTAGAAATGAAACTCTGTGTAGCACCTGGATCTATCAAAATACTAAGGGTATGTTCAACGATGGTACTTGACATATTGAGCACAGTCGACTAGTGCTATTCCTGATGGTTATTCACCATTGTATGAATCCGATGGGCCTTACCCAAATCTCCCAAGGTAGTGGCTCCGACTGATCCAAATGCTTTGTTCCTCTCCACATGTCCAACTCTCTTTCTTCGGTCCAGTACTCCTGGTACCCAAAATAGAAGATGACAACCCACCAGCCTGAAACCTTGGTTTGTTCTATTTAATAGGCCTAAACTACTTCTGTTGCGGTCGACGATGTTGTGGGGCTCTGTAAGGAGTCCATTGTTGAGGCATCAATTGCCGAGGTGTAGTGAAAGTGGATCATTTCTAGAATCCACGATATCCTGGCGAATGTCTAGCTGGTTTCTGATGTTGTTGCACACCAAATGACACTCTCCCTACTGGTCTTGCTGGATTCCTTCTCTAAACCTCGTTGATAAGCTCCTCCTATTCTATGATGACATTCTACATGACATCATGCAAGGTTTGAGGCATCAGAATTCTAACCTTTGCATGAATGTTGACATTAAGGAAAAACAAGAACCTGTTGACCTTAAGTTTATCGGTATTCAGGTGTGGATCATACTGAAGAGACTCCATAAAATCGGCCTCGTACTCGGGCACCATATAGTTGCCCTGTCTCAAGGCATTGAACTCATTGAGATGATGCGCAATGAATTCCTCTGACAGATACCTCTCTCAGAACCATTCCTCGAATAGTTCCCATGACAAGTCTTCAATGGCCATGTTCAATTGCAGCAAGAGCGTCTTCGACCATAGAAGAGTGTTGCCCTTCAGTTGAAATACCGCCATGGAGACCTTCATGTTGGAGGCATATTCGCGAAGTGAAAACCACATCCCAATATTCTATAACCATGCCTCGACGGCTGCACCGTTTGGGGCACCAAAGAACTCAAGAAATTTTACCTTCTGGAGTTTGCGGTGAATACTACCAGTACCAACTAGAGTGCACGGTGGACCCTCAGTGGGTGTTGGTGCCCTAGCCTCATCTCTATCCAAACAACTAATCAGTTCCTCAAACATCTGCTAAAAAGACCTCACCAACCCAACCACATCACTCACAATGATATATTCCTACTCGATAACCTATTCGTCTCCCTAAGGTTAAACCCCTTAGGCATGGATGCTACTGGGGGAATTGCACCTCCTCCCCTAGAACCTCGTCGTCTGCCTCCGTGACGTCCTCTAACCATGATTACCTACACAAATACAATCAATTTAATTAGAAACCTTTTAATCAACATCTACTCAACGAAAGTTGTAGTGATCCTAAGTCACTTGTCAAACTAGCTCTGATACCATATGCAACGTCCCGAACGTCGTTACAACTACATGTGACGCAAAGTAAGTGCAATTTTTATTTTTTTTAAGCCTGAAGGAAATCAATGACAACAATTAATCAACACAACTTGATGACGAACACAATGAATGCAGATCAGGCAATAGACAACAACAAATCAACATACTAGCACATCATGCAACTGGACGAAACATGTAATAATCAATAGACAGATAAAAATGGCTACCCGCTCAACACAAGAAAGACAATGCCTACAAGCTAAAGGACAACATCAACACCCTGATACATCGACTTCAACGACTAGTAACTAGAAACCTCTACAGCATGCAAAACCAATCACAATAATATGTTACAAAACCAAGTACCAACATCAATTCCAATGAACAAAAAGACCACATCGGGAAGCACAAGACTTCGGCCTGGTTATCATTCGCATCTATCCATCAAGGGCCGCAATGATCCCCTCATCAAGAATCATGTAGTCACTATGCAATAGGCATGAAATTCACCCTAGCACAACATAACGTATCTAGAACAATAGCCCAAGAAAAATCCAACGTGCTAGGAGACTGAATTAAATGACAAAAATACATGAAGACTATACCCTAGCACCCAAGCAACAAGTCGACAAGATGCAAGGTGACATCATTCAAATTAAATTGTGCAAACTAACTGAAGGATTTCTTGTTTCCTACAAGGAAACATGTGTGGTGAAACAACTTTGACCAACCACCATTTACAATTCGACTTAAGGCACAAGGTGCATAGTAACCAATCAATTGTTAAAATATTAATCGTTTCAACTAATAAAACTATTAATCCCTCAACCATTAATCTTGTGTGAGCTATTAAACTATTATGCCAATAAACCATTATGTCTAACAAATCCTATTAACTCAACATTTATCTCTCTTTCTAACAAATGATAATCCTATTATTTTAATAAGAATCAAATAAATATTAAAACTTTTATATCATTTAATATTAATAAAAATTATTGTTTTATTTATATAACAATTCTACTTTTATTTTCTTCAAAGTTCATTTCACTTTAAATGATATGTTAGCTAATGATTAAGTGTATGTTAAATATTTGATTAAAAGTTTGATTATGACGAAAATTTTATGTGAACGTATTCGCCTTTATCAAAGCAATATTATTTCATATAGATTAAACATTGTGACATTGAAACTAGAAACCAAACATGCTCGTTGTAGAAGGGTTTACCTTTTTTAGTGAACATGTAACGTAATCCTAATAATATACCTATCTTTTCTAGAACAAAAATTGACCAAAAAGAGGCACTCATATTTCAATGGACATTTCAGGTAACAACAACAACCATTGACATGCAGCTTCATAATGATAATAATGATATCAAACTTCATATTAAAATGTGATTTAAGAGACCATTGTCTTTTCCTTGATTGTCTCCCAAATTTGACAAAAATCTATAGAAAAGTTTGATACTGGGATAATTGAAATCCAACATTTATGTTTAATTGTGAGTTTTGGATTGATATTTGTTTAATTTTTAAAATTGTTGTCTACCTATTATATGATATTTGTCTATTAATATATGATAATGTTGTTTACCAATTATTATATTACTGTCTACTAAATTAATGATATCACTGTCCATTCAATACATGATATTGTTGTTGATTTAAAAGGAACGTGGACTATGATATCGCAGTCTATCGCCAAGAAAAATCGTTCAGAAATAAAATCGTTGTCAAACAATAAATTAGTTGCCTACTAGTAAATTATATTGTATCTATTTGAAAATCCTTTCCATGACATCCAATTTGTTGTTAAAGAAATGGGTAAGTAGTTGTGTAAACCTGGGCGAAATCGCTGGAAAATATACATTAAAATCATTGTCAATATATGAAATTCGCAATCCCACAATATATGTAAAATTGTTGTTATTATATTTTAAATGCGCAGTCACACGATATATATAAAACCGTTGTCAATATATATTAATTTCATAGTCCCACAATATCTATAAAATTGTTGTTAATATATTAAATTCGCAGTCCCATGATATATGTAAAATCGATGTTAATATATTTTAAATTCGCGGTCACACGATATATATAAAACCATTGTCAATATATATTAATTTTGCAGTCCCACGATATCTATAAAATCATTGTTAATATATATGAAATTCACAGTCACACAATATATATAAAATCGTTGTCAATATATGTATGCTATCTTAAATCTATGCAATTATGAAAACATTGTCCACAATCTATATCTAACCAATAGAATCACTGCCTAATAACGCCAGCGCTGCCCAACCTTAATTCATTAGGTAATTATATTTAAAAGGGATATTTGAAACTTTACACAATTAAATCTCTTCCCAGCAAAGTCACTGTGTAAATATATTTAAAAGTGAATTTAAAACTCAAAAATCGGTTCTCTAGCCAACAAAATCGTTGTGTAAATTAGATTTAAAAGTGAAATTTAAAACTCTACAAAATTTGGATCTTTGCCCAGCGAAATCACTAATCAAATCAATGTTGTTCAATCCATAACTAAATCAAAATGAAAATCCATAGCTAATCCATATAAATCCATACAAGAATGTTGTGTAAAAACTGGGTGAAGGGGTTGTGTAAAACTCGAGGAAAAATGTGATGTGAACGTTGTCTATAAAGAGAATCGCAGAGTAAACTTTTGGGGAGGACGCAGAGATTTGTATAAAAGAAAACACAGATATGAAAGGTTAATTATTTAGAGACGAATCAATCAAACACATAGGTGTTCATTCACAAAAACGAAAGGATTAATCATTCCTCTATGACTCAATAAAAAATGAAGAGATGCTTGTTCACGAGAAGGCACAAGGACTAATCATTCAACAATGAATCAATAAAAAACACAAAGATACTCATTCACAATAAGGTTCAAGGATTAAAGATTAATCATAAGTGAAAAATGCAGAGATAAGTAAGGGATAGATAGCTGGGCAAAATTTATCCTTCACTTATTCTCCATGCATAGGAAAGCAGGGAATTTAAATCTCAGTCTTAAACACCGGACTGAAGAGAGTCGATTAGGATCCTAGACGATTTATCAGGAAAAGACTAATAACTTAAGGATAAGGGATAGGATATAAAAAAAAAAAAATTCTTCGTAATAAATCAATAAGAACAAACACAGAGAATTGATTGCAATTAGAGTTGGGTTTTCCATGGGAAATCAATTCAAAATAAAATGAGCATAAGGCTAGGTTGAACTTAATTTCCCTGATCATAAAACACTGAGCTCATCAAGAGAATTTGTGAAAAGATAAAAATGAAATCTCTTGATAGTTTTAGGTTGATTAAACATAAACTTTAACAAAGTAGAAGTACATTACTGAAGGCACAGGAACAATATTTAAAATAGAATTCAATAAAAATATACACATTTATACCATAACCAAATGTGAAATCTCCGAATTCGTTTTCCCGTGCGTGCTCCATCCAACTCCCGCTTTCCAACCGATGTGTACTCACCCATACCTCCCAGCCAATGCTAGGGTTACTCTTCTTCCCCATGAGCCCCCCAAGCTGGAAAAGGGGCACACACATGATACCAGAGAATGATAGTGCCCAACTCACCTTGCAAGGAAGAGCTACCACTCATTACCCAAGCTAAGTATTCCAACTCCCACAAGAGAAAGCTCAGTTAAGATAAAATTTCAGCAGCATAATGTAACGAAAAAAAACGATATCCATACTCCTCCTCCTCCATCGTTTTTATAGAGTTTTTAAGTAATCAGTTTCCCAAATTCTCATTAAATTCCTTTTTCATTTAATTAATTTCTAAAAACCTCCCCCGTAGACATGTCGCGTGGTCACCTAGTTGCACCATAAAGTCAATTTTATTAATTAATTAAATATCCCTACTTCCCTCATCCACCTAAGAGCATTCCAAAAAAAGCTTCTCGGTGTCCCAAAATTCCCTTACAATTCTTAAATGACTTATGCCTTACTTAATTCCTAGTTGAGTTCATAATTAGAAAGTTCCAAAGGCAAGATTCCTCACTAAGTTAGACATTCAACTTTTTCTTTATGTTTCCCCTTTTCATTAATTTTCCATTTTTTTTTAATTTTCTTATTTCTTTTAAGTTTCCCCCTTTTTGATTTTTAACTAAAAAAATCAATTTAGAAAGTGTAGATAAACACAACCATTTACCCTCTTTTCTTTTTAACTAAACATTAAATTAACAAATATAGATAAAAACAACCACTACCCCTTTTTTTAAATTTAATCCTTCATTATAATTTTGACTTTAATAAATAAGTTTGAATTTCTTACCCCCCATCTTGTTACATGTTTATTTATTATTATATTTTTGACCACATGTTCTACTTAGACCTAGGTTTTAATTTCACTAGTCTGGGCAACATTTTTTATTAGGAAAAATTGTCTTTAAACCTTGCTTATCACATCATTCATTTTAAGGATGTCTAGGTCCTAAGGATGCATAGTTTTCTAGGAACTAAGTTTATTCACTTACCAGTTAAAATCGTGATGTTCCCTTTAGGATGCACCATGTGCTCTAAGGGTGCCACTCACCTCTTTCTGTTTTCCTTGCGCGATGTGCCCTTTAATACACATTATGTTCTCCAAGAGTGGCACTCTCCTCTTCAGTGACTTTGGTAGACGTCAAACCCCTGGAGTCAATATTCCACCAGGTGATCTTGTGGGAGACTAAGGGCCTCTAAGGAGAAATACCCCTTCCTTATTGCATGCTCCTTAGAATCAACGTGAGCGACTATCACAGTCTTCCCTCATGACATTGTGGGTCTTCTCGAACTAGGTAATCATTAACCTACAGTTCGAGCCATGGCGGGAGTGCTAGTAGGTTGTGGCAAGGTTACTGCCACACCTCTCCCTCAAAGTCTCTGGTTGTTGTGCGTGACCCCTCTACTCCACATGTGAGTCTGGTCAGCAAGATATCATTAACCTGCATCCATCAAAAAATCATGTCAACAATAATAATCAATCATCATAACATATAAACATATGTACATATGTTACATCAACAACATTCAAACCCAACAATCCACTCCCTGACTCAATCCCGAGTCCAAGAGGTTTCATCGATGCCTCTACATCCTCAATGTCCAGAGTCCTACACACTCAGGAGAACCTAGTCAATAACACGTGTCTATGTAAATACAACAAAATAACATATCATCTAATCCATAATATCTCATAATCATAATGAAAACAATCAATAATATAATAAACCAAATCACTTGCAAGAAAGTGTCCTCAAATACTAAGTTCACTTAGTGCATGAAAGAGTGGGATGTTACAAGTTTTCTCATTTATAGTTTCAAATTCTTTGAGTACTACGAAAATAATGTTTGTTTTCTAGTAGAAGACATTCCTTTTCTTCTATAAAGAGTTTTTAGCAAATGGAATAGATGGAGGATTTTGTGTAAAATGGTCATCAATGCCTTGTATTTATCTATTCATAAGTGAATTTCCAATGATGACATCTAGTGTAACCTCCCTGCCATTACGTCAACCAAAAAAAGTACAAGGTATTTTCTTTTTTTCTTTTTTTTTGCAATATGATATTAAATGTGCTACAACGTAATGACAACATACATCATCGTAATTGAAATGACACATAAGAGTTTCATTAACATAAATAAAATAGGCACAATCAACACATATATAGTGACTCAATCAACAGATCATCATAACTATCAACGATACAATCAAAAGATAACATTCAAATGAAGCAATATACAATGGAAATATCAACCATGTCATTGAGATTTTAAAGAACTACCTTTCCAACTTACCCTGCAAGGTTAGGACATCGTTGACACATAAGAAACGCTCAAGCCCGGGATTCATCTGATTGATTTTAACCACTTAAGGTCTCAGGGCTGGCGATTGTTCTAAGGAACAAGGAGGTGTTTAAACCCCACTAACACAATCAAGTCGAAAACCAACTATCTCAATCAATCAACATCATTACTGTTCATGGCGTAAGAGTATTTATATACTCAATCATTCATAGATCAATATTATTCATGATGCATGAGAAATATTCTTTATTTTGCATGGCGCAAGAGAATATAATTACTAATTCAATCATATGTCAACATTATTCGAAAGGCGCATATTTAATCAACTTTATTTTATAAGGCGCAAGATATTATAATGGATTAATCAATCATATAACAACATAAGTTAAGTTAATGATATAATCAACTTTATTTTATTTTGATGGTGAAAAAGAAAACATCTATTTAATTTCAAGGTGCACGATTAATCAAGTACTGGATTAAACAATATATCAACATTACTTTCAAGGTCATGCACACATGATCTAATTAATTATTTAATCATAAATCAACATTCCTTCTAGGGTGAGTGACTAATCAAATTGGAAAGGTGATTATTATGTGTTGTTTCTCATGGAAGCATTCCAAGGGCTTGAAGAGATGAAAAATTCTAGTATCATGAACTAAACATTGTTAGAAAAGATTGCACCTATTATGGAGGATAGAGGGATACAACTCATCGAATAGTAAGATCATTGAGATATATGTTTGTTCACATGTAATTAAAATATATAGTCTTGATCATGTACTGAAACCAATGCGTAAGTTATTGCATTTATGTATATTAAAATATTGAAAATGTCAACAATACCTTGGTGCTAGATTTTTCTATTTTCCAAATCATTATGAACTTTTGTTTGGATTTACTTAAGAAATCCTTCTTATTAGCATGGAAATTTCATTATATTTTTCTTATTGGAAAAATTATTCTTTCTTTTTTTTAGGCTTTATGCTTGCATACACTTTATTGAATATGATTTCAGTTTACTCTAAGATTCCACAATCTTGAATATTTTTTACTTCCAAATTCTTCCACCTAAAAAGTGAGTTTTAATTTCATGTTTGTAATTATTCAAATGGGATCTCCTTTAATGAATGGTGGAAACCATTGTTATAGAAAATTTGTTCAAGTGAAGACAATATTCCCAACCTTATGGTTGATCCAGTCCATGAATATGGATCACACGTCCCATAGTTTATATTACTCTATGTATATATCCATTGGACTCCATATGATACAATGCATAAAAGACAACTCAACGTAAGAATATTGAAATAGGTTCTTTAAAAATTTGAAAGTAAAATTGGTACCTTAATATGAAACTATAACATTTTGTACACTCTAGAATATTACCATTTATCGAAAGAAAATATGGGATATATAACTTTCTCTTTGAGTAATATTGATTTGAAAAAATGGTGCCTCTGTGTTTAATGTATATACTACCACAAAAATAAATGTATATATTACAATAAAAATAAATTCATTTCCTTTGAAAGTCCCTGGTCTTCTAATAACATCCATATCGACTTCTTCCAATTCCTAGTTAAGAATTCTTAAAGAATTATGTTTTCACAATGGGTGTTGATGTTCTACCAGAGTTTTCAAAGGGAAAAATTGCGAGGAGAATCACTGTGTAAATTACATTTAAAAGTGAAATTTAAAACTCTAAAAAATTTGGATCTCTATCCAGCGAAATCGCTAATAAAATAAATGCCATTCAATCCATAACTAAATCACAATGAAAATCCATAACTAATCCATATAAATCCATACTAGAATGTTGTGTAAAAACTGGGTGAAGGGGTTGTGTAAAACACCAAGAAAAACGTGATGTGAATGTTGTCTATAAAAAGAATCGTAGAGTAAAATTTTTGGGAGGATGCAGAGATTTTTATAAAAGAAAATGAAGAGATAAAAGGTTAATTATTCAGAGACGAATCAATCAAATATATAGATGCTCATTCATAGAAGCACAAGGATTAATCATTCTTCTATGAATCAATCAAAAACGTAGAGATACTTGTTCAAAAAAATATGAAAGGACTAATCACTCAACAATGAATGAATAAAAGATGCAAAGATACTCATTCACAAGAAGGAACATGGATTAGAGATTAATCATAAGAGAAAAAAGCAAAGATAAGTAAGGGATAGATAGTTGGGCGAAATGTATCCTTCACTTATTATCCATGCACAGGAAAGCGAGGCATTAAAATCTCAGTATTAAACACCGGAGTGAATACATTCGATTAGGCTCTTGGCCGGCTCCTCAGGCATGAATTAATAACTTAAGGATAAGGGACAAAAGATAAAAACATAATTTTTCTTCGTAATAAATGAATAAAAATTAACGCAAAGAAGTCATTGCAATCATAGTTGGGTTCTCCATGGGAAATCAATTCAAAATAAAATGAGAATAAGGCTGGGATGACCTTAAGTTCTCTAATCATAAAATGTTGAGCTCATCAAGGAAATTTGCGGAAAGATAAAAATGAAATCTCTAGATAGTGTTACGTTGATTAAACATAAACTTTAACACAGTAGAAGTACATTATTAAAGGCATATTAACAATATTTAAACTATCATTCAATACAAATATACACATCTATACCGTAGGCAAATGGGAAAGTTCTGTAGTCGTTGTCCCATGCGCGCTTCATCCATCTCTTACTTTTCAACGGATGTGACCTCACTGGTACCTCCCAGGCAACGTTGGGGTTACTTTTCTTCCGCATGAGCCCCCCGAGCCGCAAAGGGGTCACGCACATGATACTAGAGAATGCTAGCACCCAAATCACCTCGCAAGGTCGAGCTACCACTCGTTACCCGAGCTGTGTATTCTAACTCCCACAAGAGAAAGTTCAGTTAAGACAAAATTTTAGCAGCGTAACGTTACAAAAAATTATGAGATCCATACTCCTCCTCCTCCATCCTTTTTATAGACGTTTTAAGTAATCAGTTTCCCAAATTCTCATTAAATTTCTTTTTCATTTAATTGATTTCAAAAAACCGCCCCCGTAGACATGTCGCACGATCCACTAGTTGCACCATAAAATCAATTTTATTAATTAATTAAATATTCTTATTTCCCTCATCCACCTAAGAGAATTCTCAAAAAATCTCCTCGGTGTCCCAAAATTCTCTTACAATTCTTAAATGACTTATGCCTTACTTAATTCCTAGTTGATTTCATAATCAGAAAGTTCCAAAGGCAAGATCTCTTTGTAACATCCCGCTCTGGCGCACATGCCAAACTTATTCTTTGAGGACACTTGCTCGCAAGTGATCTGGATTTATATGATAAAACTTTTCTTTCATTATGATGCATTGAGTTATATGACAGGATGTTTTTACTACCTTGGT
>ML777536.1:1083581-1161456 GCA_009831015.1 Picea engelmannii | reverse complement strand
AACAGTCGCCAGCCCTGAGACCTTAAATGGTTAAAGACGATGGGAAACCGGGCTTGAGCGTTGATTATGTGTCTTGGAGGTCCTAACCTTGCAGGGTAGGACGGGCGGGAGGTCATTCATATTTAGCAGTCAGTTTTACTTGTTGTGTGATCTCCTTTTACGCATGTGGTTACGTATTGTGCGTCCTGGTCATAATCTTATGTTCATCCTGGTTGCGTCGTATGCGTCGTCGGGTGGCGACGCAGAGTCGAATAGGCTGTGGTTGCTTCCTTGTACATATGCACACACACACTTCTAGAAACAAAAAACAAAAAAAAACAAAAAAAAATTGCACCTGTCACTCGAATGGTTGTCGTAACGAGGCGGTTCGTTACACTCTTACTAAGTTAGACATTCAACTTTTTCTTTACATTTCCCCTTTTCTTTAATTTTCCCTTTTTTATTTAAGTTTCCTATTTGTTTTAAGTTCCCACCTTTCTCATTTTTACCTAAAAAAATCAATTCAACAAGTGTAGATAAAAACAACCATTTACCCTCTTTTCTTTTTAACTAAAAATTAAATTAGAAAATGTAGATAAAAACAACCATTACCCCTTTTAAAAAATTTAATCCTCCATTATAATTTTGACTTTAATAAATAAGTTTGAATTTCTTACCCCCCTTCTTGTTACATGTTTATTTATTTTTATTTTCTCACCACGTGTTCTAGTTAGACCTAGGTTTTAATTTCAGCAGGTTGGGTGACATGTTTTATTAGGAAAAATTGTTTTTAAACCTTTCTTATCACATCATTCATTTTAAGGCCATCTAGGTCCTAAGGAGGCATAGTTTTATGGGAACTAGGTTTATTCACTTACCAGTTAAAATCACGACGTGCCCTTTAGGACGCACCACGTGCTCCAAGGGTGCCACTCAGCTCTTTCTATTTTCCTTGCACGATGTGACCTTCAAGACGCACTATGTGCTCCAAGGGTGCCACTCGCCTCTTGACTGACTTTCATAGATGTCAAACCCTTGTAGTCAATACTCCGCCACGTGATCTTATGGGAGTCTAAGGGCTTCAAGGGATTTGGACAAGAGAAGTTCGACTTCAGGGTACATCTTTACTCTTACAGGTGGAGCTATTATTTGGATGTCAAAGCTACAAAACATTGTTTCTTTATCCACTACATAAGTAGAATACGTAGTTGCTTCACATGCTTGGAAAGAGACAGTTTGGTTGAAAGGTTTGTTTGGTGAGTTTGGAAGGATGAAGGACAAAGTAAAGTTACTTTGTGATAGTCAAAGTGCTATTCGCTTGGCTAAGAATCCAACCTACCATAGTAAAACAAAACATATACCTATCAATTACCATTTTGGAAGACAGGTAATAGATGAACATGGAATCTCTCTTCAGAAAGTGCATACAAAAGAGAACTGCAAAGACATGTTCACAAAACTAGTACTTTTAGAGAAGCTACGATGGTGCTTGGCTTCACTTGGCTTGCAGAAAAGGTGATGAACAAAAGGAAGGAGCAAGGAATCAAGTTAATTGTTGTCAAGGTGGAGATTGTTGGAATTTGGTGACAATGAATTCCCAAGAATAGTTTCTTAGATCCTATTATTCTGAATTGGTTGTCACTAAATGAGACCAAGGATAGGAGTGCATTCAATGAATTGGTTTCTTGTGTAAATTGTTATAAATTTATGTATTCCCGTAGAGGCTGTGAGATATGTATGAGTGAAGCCCATCTAAATCTCCTTGATCTCAATAATAAGACAACTGATGCCTTTGCTTGGTGGATGTAGCCCAAATCTTGGGTGAACCACGTAAATCCTCGTGTCAAATGTTTGATCTATTTTCTATATTAATCCGTTGCATATTATCTCCTTAATGGTGGCTACAATATTAAAGAGGGGTGTAATATAGAACTTATTGTTGGGAACTATACACCTAAGACACAACATTGGAGAATCAAATTTAAGGTGAAAGAAGAGGTTTCCACACTCATTGAGCAAGAAGCTACAAATCCCTGAGGAAATTTGCTATGGAAGACATTTCTTCAAGAAAATACGGAATTTTTTAAATGTTCCTTAGAATAGAGAGTATTCTAGAATGAAAACAACATGTTTCTCCTTCAATTTAAACCTTTTTAGGACCTTCTAGCACGGTTGAATAACCATATGTAGTTTGTAGGGATTATCCCCAATGAAAAGTATGAATTAGACATTACACTATTTGGAATAGGGAACTTGTCTAATTTATGGCCTCACAACAATTAGATAATTTGTCTTGAGTTTCACATCCATCATTTATGTATTTTTAAATGCATTAAATGAGATTCATATAATGTAATATGCAAAATGCAAAACCATACCAAATCTAACTAATAAAGATAATAAGTTAAACATATCACCAATTTATATTTTATTAATTTAAACCTTTAGTAAAAAGTTACTTAAAATAGTAATAACAATAATTTAAATTACCTATTTCATTACATAAAATTTTGGTTATGATAATCTTACAATAGTTCTATGCTTAAGACTATAAAAAAAAAACATTGTGAGATAAATTAAATACTTATAATAAAGGAAAGTATTCACTATAAAATCAAATGATTATAACATTCCAAAATAAGTAAATACGAAAAACAAATGTTCCGCAAACCACACATTTCAAGTATGTATCCAAAAATCAAATGATTATAACATTCCAAAATGAAGTAAATACGAAAAAAAATTGTTCCACAAACCACACATTTCAAGTATGTATCCAAAAATATTTGCTAGTAGTGGCTTCTCATTCATTTACATTTCATAAAAATCTCTATACGATGCACAAGAAAAAACCATTTTTCTCTCTTGGGTTTATTACATTTATACAATAACGGAAGAGGGAGGTCAATCATTTTGATTTTCTTCATTTTTATATCTCGTTTCCTTCCTGGCTATTTGGTTTATTCCTTTCACTGCATTTTGTACCACGTGACGTTTGTTTTCTTTTCAGCCCTAATCATTTTCTTGGTTATTTGACTCCTTGCAGAGATCTAGTGGTTTAATTTATTTTGTTAGTTTGAACTCAATTTTCTTTAAATATCCAAGTATATTCTTCGCCAATCAATTCCATTTACAATGCAAATAACTTACCTTCACATAATTTACATAAGATGTCCATGGAAGTTAATCATTAAACCGATAATCTAATCAAACTAATCCCATTTTGGTATTTCAAGTGGATTTGGGCTATAACGAATTATGAGGTCATTTTTCTAAGTTTAAGAGAAAAATTGAAATTGCACATTATCTAGGAGTCAAAATTATCAACTTGATGATCTAGAGTGATCTGAAAATTGAGACCTAATTTCACACAAGTTTGAAGAGGAAGCCCGGTGTGGTCATAGGGGATGATCACTATATGGAGACCCCTTATCAATACCTTTAGAAAAATGCAAGACCAATTTTGACACCGAGCTTAAATAAAAAAATTGTCCATGGTTTCATGTAGAAAAGGTTGATTTCAAATGCATAGATGATTGATAAATAGAGACATTGTGTCTCTATATTCATAAGGAAAGTCACAATTGAATTGAATATGGTTCCACATGTGTAAAGAGTATTGAAAGGTCAATCCCAATTTTGATGTTGGGGTTGATTAGTAAATTGAGCCAATGGTAAGAACATTAATAATTGGATGGCTTGATTTTAAAGTGTTGGACCAATCAAGGATAATTGGCTTTCGAAGGAATGTAATGATACAAATGCTTAAAATATCATAACAAAATAGAAGTATATACCATGTATAGAATGTGAGTGAGGACCACAACTCCAATATATATAAGTTATACAATAACTCCTTAAAGAATAGGAGAACGTCCTCCACATAACAAGACATATTCATCCATAACATTTCACATGACACAATAATGAATGCATGATCTCTATATATAACTATTCACACTTCCACATGAGTCTCCTTTTGTTATCCACAAATTTGGTCATTGTGATGAGGTCATGATGATGTTATGATGAAGAAAATCAACCACTTGTTATGACCTTGTTGTTGTCTCTTGCTGCTGTAGCATCAGTTCTCCATACAGTCTTGCACTAATTCTCTAATCAATCTCTAGCTAGCTTGCTGCTTGTTTGCTTAACCCTCTTCATGAGAAATCTCCTCAATATATAGGAGAAGATAGTTTAGTTACTTGGATAGGGAATGATCCCAATATATCTGGAATGCCACCACTTGAATAACCACTCGAAAGCTAACTCACCCTTCTAGAAGATTCCTTTCTAGAAGGTTCAAGATTCTTATCTTTTTCCCCTTTAAGAACATGTTCTCACCCTAACAATGAGTACAGTGCAAGAAGTTCTCACCCCAGCTTAAAGCAGCCTGCAAGAATCACGAATTCTCGCAGGGGAATATATAAGTAGCCTGCGAACATCCTTCAAAAGTGTGAGTTCTGGAAGAAGACAACTGTAACTTTTCTCATGAAAGTGTGGTTGATTTTCTTCATCATAACATCATCATGACCTCATCACAATGACCAAATTTGTGGATAACACCTTTACCACTAGGTCGACCCTATTACATATATATTTACATATTACATGTACATTTAGGCCCATATATGCCCCCCCTTGGGGTCATATCATATACATTTAGCCCTATATATTCTTCCCTAGGGTCATAACATAGTACCCTCCTTCAAAAAGATTTGTCCTCAAAGATTTGTAATTAAAGGCTTCACATGTGATAAAACCAAGTAATATGATTTTATTATGTTCCTTATTTCTCCATTCCATTTATGATGATATATCCATCCAAAATCATTTATGTTTGGTCATAATACTCTGTGTCTAGTTGTTGCATAATTTTATTTCCCTTGATTACATGTACCATTGTTTAAGCTTCTTCAATTTGTAGTAGATATTGGTCTATGATAATATCTTGTTGAAGAGTGATTTTGTAATGCTTTGTTCCATGAATATTGACAAGTATTCCATATTCTTCTTTCATAATGTTGATATTTACCTTCTTGTCTTCCTTGAAATATTTTCTCATAATATGGTTCCAGTTTTGATGATTTTTCTTCACTCTGCATGTGAATTTCATCTATATTCTTTTTAGAGACAATGGAATCCTTTTTATTCCTTGCTTGTTCTTTGATTTTTTTATCCTTGAGATAATACCATCATATTTAGCATATACATCGTCTAGATGGAGTTCAATGTCTTCAAGTATCTAGTGACCTTCTTGAATCTTGTCTTCTTTCTCTTTTTGAAGCTGTAATTTTACCCCATTTTCACCCCATTTATCAATTATGACGTCCTTCTTCATTTATGGATTGCATTTCTGATTTTACCTAATTAGTATTTAGGGATTCCTCAACCTTCCTACAAATATCATCTTCAAGTCTTTTGGTAGATTGTCCATCCAAGATCCTTGTTTCTTCTTGATTTTGTTAATTTTTCTTTTCTTTTTTCAATCTCTTAATCTCATCCAATAGTTTTTTATTATAGGTTTTTAATCTACATACCTCTTCATATTTCTTTTTCAATTCTTACCTTGAATCATCATTTTCCCACGTTGCTTTGCTACTCTTTTCTTGATTTAGGTTATTAACCTACTTAATGAGTGATTCACTAAGGTATTGTATTTTAGATAGCTCCTCGCCCTTGTTATTAATATCATCCTTTGATTCTTTTAATTAATCTTGAATTCTATACAATTCCTCCATTTTTCTATCACTAATCGATTTATGTGAGAAGCATTTTTCAAATTCTTCCCATGTGGAGTAGAATCTAGTATCTTGATCAAAGCTTCTCCACCACTTCTAAGGTTCACCATAAAACATAAGGCTTGCCTAAAAAGGGTTACTACATTTTTATTTTACCATCCTCAACCAATCCATAGTATTGATTTCATCTTTATCCATCTTTTGTAAGTTTGTGCATTTCCATTGATTCTTAATCAGGTTATAACCCTAACCCTTAGCTAAAAACTTTATTATATTAAGTATATTGATATTAAATGGTTATTATAACTTATCACATATAATACGCTATGTTTCTTCTTTCTAATGGCCTTGAAATCATCTCAATCTAACATACCAATCAAAAGTCATGGTAGTTTTAAGTAAACATACATTCAAAACCCTGATTTGGAGTTTGTTCTACTGGTCCACCTTCCTTTTGACATATTCCTGAAATTTCAACCCCTATGAGTCTGAAATGCCGACCTTTTGTATTATTAAATTTCTTCTCTGCAATGACACAAGTCTAATAAAATTGGTTGTGTCAAATCAAATTTATGGTAACTTTCCCAAACCTTGTTGAAACCCTTGAGTAAATTCATGTTCAAAAGGCCATTAATCATAGGTACTTTGACTTACATTTTTATGAATACTCGTGTATATTATCCATAAATTAAGAATGAAATCAAATCTGATTCGACACCTAGGGTAACAACATGAGTTGAATACAGATTTGGATATCGTGCTACAAAAGTTAAATAGTGATGTATAGTTCCATACCAAAGCATATGAGCTTTGTATTTATTATTTTCTAGGGATATAGTCAAAATACCAATTTTAAATTTAATTTTTGGTGAATGTTAAAAACTTCATATTATTGTGAACTGGTTATTGTATTTATCTATACACATATTCATTTATTTTTCTTTTAAAATATTGGCATTATGTATTTATGTATATCATTTTATCATTTTATTGATGGGCCAATAGTTTCATTTTGATATAAAATAGTTTATTTACTTTAATGTTTTTAAATTGTGCCAAGACTACATATTCCTTGACCTCTAAATATTTCTTAAACTATTACCATGATATTCTTTGAAATAATACTATGATTATAATTTACAGTGTATTTTTATATATAAAGACCATTTTGATTATCTCTATGTTTTTAGGTTTTTTATATTATACAATAAAATTATTCATAATGTTTCTTCTCATTTTTAATATATATATATATATATATATATATATATATATATATATATATAAATAAGTATGAATCATTTAATTTCTACTGCATAAAATTAGTTATTTTCATTTCTATCTAAAAGATCTTTGAGTTATTGTAAGAAAATAAAAGAGATATGAGGTAATTATTTTGTTACTCACTACAACATTTATAAATCCTAAAATTATCTTAGAAATAGTCATCAATAGACACTTATGTGTTTTAACATTTATAAATCCTAAACTTATCTTAGAAATAGTCATCTACATACACTTATGTGTTTTATTTTCTTTCTCATTGTACTACTTATAAAATAATACTCTTTTAAAAACAGAAAACATTCTACTATAATTTTAGTGTTTTTTTTCTGCAAATTGTCCAATGACAAAAGAACATTATAATCTATAAGATATATATAAAAATTGTAGTTCTCACAACCATTTGCATATATGGGCATGCTTCAATAATTTAAGAAACAAACCAAAGTTACTTGTTCTTTTCACCGAGAGCCTAAATAATTATTCCATAGCTACTGAAAAGTGTATAACCTTCTCGAGATTTCTCATACTTTTTTTCCTTCCAAAAACAATCAAACTCATTTCTCACAAGTGCTCAACAAGATCTTCCCTCATAACATACTTGTATATAATATATTTCCTAGGTATTTTAAAGTTGGTGTCATCCCTAACCCTAAGGAATATACTTGGCCTACTTTTGTGTTAGCTTGTTCCTTCACATCCCGCACCATTGGCCGTAGGGTTTCACTTGTCCCATCGACAATAATTTACTTTTGTGGTTTTTTATATTTTTCACTCATCCATGAAATAATGATTTACTCTGTGTAACTAGATTCTCTAATCAATTTGTTTCTTTTTAATTAAATAAATAAAAAATAATAATTAAAAAAATATTCATCATCAATGTTTATGATGATATAATTCCACATAAGTATTTTCCAATACTTTCACAACATAAACTAGCAAGAAATTAAATTTTTAAATGTTTGTAAATTGAGGAACATTACAATGAAAGACTTCATTTGGAAATGGAAATCGATTTCTAAATTGGGTGGATTAAGGGATGGAGGTGAAAGAAAGGATTGAACCAAAAAAGATAAGTAAAGGTCAGTGAGAAGAATATATTAAAGGAGGCCCCGATTTGACAATCTAGGTTGATTTCCAAATCGGGGCATTGAAGTGGAACTGAAAGTGAATAGGTGGTGAATCTAAGGATTCGACCTCATATTGAAATTAAGGAACACATAGATTTGAACAAAATTAGATTAATAAAAGAACTAAAGACTTAAAGTGGAACAAATCTCAAGAAAATAACTAAGTCAAGACCAAATAAATGAAAAATGATATCCCATCTAACTTGACCATCTAAAACAAATAACCAATCCAACAAAGCAATAAGATAACAAGGTCAATGTGTTTCCCAAAGGAAAAAATCATATCCTTACCAATAACAAAATATGGGGCCCCAATATTTACTCAAAACTAGGGGGTGAGTTGTCGAAGGATCAACAAATGGTGACACACTAGATGAATCCATGATTCTTCGAAACATTACTTATTGAATCTTATTTGTTTTAATAGGAATCCAAACTTTTATGAAGTTTCATACCTTACAATTCAAAGAGATGAATTATTTACATACTCTTCTAGTAACATCAATGTAGAGTACCATAATGTTGTAGCCTTAGTGATTTATCAACATTTCTTAAATATATAAGGTATATAGTGGATTTCCTTTAAAACTTCACATAAGGTTTAAGGTAACTATAATAATCATTTGTTTTTCTCTTCAATGGGGTTAAATATTTTTAATAGATATCTTGTTCTACTTCAGTGGAGTGTTTCTCCACTTCCCATCAGAGTCAATAGCCCTATCAGAATCACCTCAGCATCAGAAACCCCATTGCCACCAAGTGTCCATCACCATGATGAAGTTATCATCATGTCCCCTTTATAAACTAACTTCTATGCCAAATATTTTTTGAATAATGGATGGGATGAAGAAGTAGATTTTAAACACTAATCTGGATAATTTTTCATTATTAGGAATGAATTAGCGATACCTAAATAATAGTATTCCAGAAAACATTTTTAAATATTGGTTGTTTAAGTAAAAACATTTTATATGGTATGTTCTTTTAATGTAAATGGATGATATATTTAGGTTTATTGAATCACCACATAACTAAATTTTCAAGATGTTTTGGAACTTAGTTTCTTAGGGAAACCCCACTCCCACCACTATTCTAACTTTCAAGTAGCAGGGAACATTTATCCATAGCTTATTTCTTTACAAAGTAACCAAGAAAAGAAATGAAAGTTCACAAACATTACCAATTGTGACTAATTTTGCAAGGCCTTTCACTTAACCCGTCATGGAATTGCAAAGCATGTTAACAAGTGGAAAAGCAATGCATGTTAAAATCATTGTCAGACATGAAATATATGTAAGGAGGAATGGTAGAGAAAATATTAATCACTTAAATCAAGATAAAAATGTAATTTTAATAAGCGAGAGAGGATGATGTCCAGTTTCAAGGGTTGGATCTACATTCTTAAGCCATCATATCTAACTTTTTGGATCACTATGTTTCTCCTTATATAACGAGCAACTTAAAATATTTCTTGGAACTCAATCAAGTGATCAATATTCAAGGTGAATATGATATGAGAGTGAAAAATACATAAACATAAATAAAAATAATTATCAAAACATATCAAGAATATTCTTAAAAACTAACAGACCAAATAATGACCAATTGATAAACTTAAATTGAAAAGAAACCAAAAGTGAGCTCAAACACACAACAAATTTATGAGTAACAAAGTAAGAAAATGAAAATATGGAATGATAAAATCAAGTTTTAATAGGTATTGGATTATTGGGATGAAAACCATCGATATTTAGTGTGAAGAAAATGAATCATAAGTAAGGAGTTACTAAAACATACTGATGAAAAATATGTTATACATCACATTCAAATTAGAATAAAATATGTATCATAAAAAAATAAATGTTCAAAAGTATCAGAAAAAACAATTTAAATGAGCAGTTCATTTATACCAACTAACCACTTTGCTATATTAAACTATCTTTACTATTTATTTCTTACCCCATAGTGCTAAGGCATTCTTTAATTATTTTATTAAAGAATGATAAAAAAAATGTTATACATTACATTTAAATTAGAATAAAATATGTATCATCAAAAAATCATTGTTCAAAAGTATCTATTAGAAAAACAAATTTCTATGGGAAACTAGATAGATAAGTAGTTCATTTATACCAATTAACCACTTTGTTATATTATATTATCTTTACTATTTATTTCTCACCTAGTAATGTTAAAGTATTTTATTAAATTATATGCCAACTACAATATATTTTACTTCATGGGATACAAGAATACTTAGTTTTGAGGGTGTGAAAGCTTTATCTAGTGACTTATTTTCTTGAATGTATATTTTATAAGCTATCTTTCGAATATTTTATTAGCCAAGTTCTGTATGTAAAAGTTCCATACAATGTTTGCAAAACTAGTTCTTTAGATTACATGATCTTGTTTTTCCATTTATTAGCAAGTGATACATTCCATCTAGAGATAAGCAAATCATTCAAACTTGAGGAAGGTGTTATTGCACAATCTATACTTTTCCAAATCCTAAAGGAAAGTAGGCATAGATTTACATATCACGGAGGCAGTCCTATCACTGCCACCCCAATAGGATACCTATTTCTATTTAGGAGGAGAATAAACTCACTCCAAGGCAGATGTCCCAAGACCTAGTTGGTTGATGAAGGGATATAATACAACTGTAAAACCCACCCCTCTCTCTAGGTCACTCAAAAAAAAGTCACCTCGTATAGTTTAAAGCGTCAATGAGAAATTCAAGTTGAATGGTACCTTCCCTTTACCAATGAAACAACAAAGATTATCCATAACCAATGATATCAATGTTTCAAATTAATGACTTCAAACTGGAAATATGATACTAAAACACTTTTATATATAGACAAAAGATAGAATGTATAGCAGCAACAATATGTCGGGAAATTGCAAGTTATGAGGACACAAATGATATAAATACTTTGCAACTTGATAGTATGTTGTCACTTACAATTTCAAGATTAAAATAAGTCAATAAATTACTTCAATACGATGTCAAAACACTTGTAATAGAAAAAAAAAAGATGGCAATAGAAAAACCACTTCAGAAAGTACTTAAATTAGGCAGCTAAACAAGCACTTTATCATATAATGATAGTAGTTTGCCTAGTACAAGTGTTGGGTGGTTTTATGGACAGATTAAAGGTTGTTAAGGGGTTGCAATGAAATTTGTATCAGTAGTTACAACAGAAGTAACAACCTTCAACAACTTCAAAATTTTGCACTTAGAACAATAACAAAGAGAAGGTTATAGCCTTGGGATCATAGCACCTAAGTTAGTGAAAATTTATGGGTTAGTTTTAGAGATTAGTATGCTGATTAGGGATGCTAAATGAAGGTTGTAGAATAAATTATAGCAGTAGTAATATGGATGTTAGTGTTAGTGAGAGTTTCAAGAAGAAAGTTTGAGAGTTAGTTTGTTTGTTTGATCTGTTAGGGGCTTATGGAGTCAATAATAGTAACAATATCACTTGGGAAATAAAATAATTATAATTATTAGCTAAGGGAAGAAGTAAATGCAAGAAGTGTTGACACTTTAATGCCTCAAGCATTTGACCCTTTAAGGGAGGTTTTGCTAGAAGTAGGCACTTCTAGGCCCTAGCGTACCTTCCTTCCTTAGAGTTTTTGAAAGACAATTTATTTGGTGAGTAGGATGATATTACTAGAGAGATAGCACCTTAAGGCTCTAATAATTACTCTCAAGAAAATCTATAATTGGAAATATAAAGCTTGTAGAAGAGTTATAGAGAGAAATACACATTTGTTGTTTCTCCCCTAAGGTTTAAACAAGCAATTTCATAATCTTAGACATGCGAAAAGTAAATTTTACCAAAAACATCCATAGCATGAATAAAAATGCAAATTTTCTACTTGATTCACCCAGAATAATCAAGTCAAAACCTACTTTAATACAATTCCACTGTGAAAAAATGCCTAAATACACGACCATAAAGCTCTCCCAAGAGATGTTTACTAGTTATCTCAACCAATAACCCTTAAAAAGGGAGAAAATTTCAGACTACCACTTGTGTGTGATGAGTTATAATAAAAGTCAATGTCACTTTATGTTTATTTATACAACAATTTGACCTCTAATTAATTTTGGGTCAAAAATAACGACCGACCTGGCTAGTTTTCTCAAAAATTACATTTTCACCAAAATAAATTTAATTTCCATATAAATAGGCCTCCAAAGGTGACAGCATTCCCTCTGAGGGTGACATTTGGCCTCAAGTGTGGGATGTTGGGTGAAGGAAATGAAACAATGGGCCTCCAAAGGCCTAAAATTTTCCCACACGTGCCAATAGCCTCATGAATGCTTCCAAGGTGACAAAAGCAAATGAGAGGTAACATCTAGGGATGAAGCAGTGACGTCTAGGGCTACAGAGGTGATGTCCAAGGCCTCCCAAGGCCAATTTTTTGGTGGGAGGAGCATGATACATTAGTTCTAGGTATTCCACAGTTCCTACAAAGGCAACATCCTTCCTTCATTTGGTGCAAGCCTTCAATATCTTCTTACCCCTCGTTGGGGATTCAATATCCATCTTTGGGATTTGAGCCCCCATGAAGGTCTGAGATAATCATTCCCTCATGTGTACCTGTCCATCGGGCAAGGTCCTACAGAAACAACAAGTACATCCTCTAGAGGTTCATAAGTCACAAGGATCATAACGTGTAAATCACATCCAATAATTAAATTACACAAACATGTGCATCAAACCCTGCTTAACACCAAAAAAATGGTCAAATATGTTATGCAATTTGGCAAGTTATTTTTGGAGAGGATCTCAGGGTTTCCTATTAGGATAACCTCTCTTAATTTTGGGGTGTTTCCCTATTAGACTCTAGTCCAAGTCATGTAAGTGTATGAGGTGGCATGGGGAAAATATTTGGGCATCGGGTGCATGTGATAAAAAGGAAATGTAGAGTCTTACCTGTGGGTTCCTTTATGGAAGGTGAATTGCACCTTGTCATGGATGCAATTGTATCATATCCCATTCATTTCCTTTTACTTGTAGATTTCTTATTTTGATATTTTCTCTTGTGGTTCAAGGGAATAGTTTAGCGCCACTGTCTCGGATTGATGACTAGAGGTGACAACATTATCCACAAACATTTCACATAAATGAGAAGGTTGGCTCATAAGGAGACACCCTTTCTCTTGTCTATGCCACAAAGAGCCACTACCTTGGTTTGGTGACCATATAGGTGGTAATTTCATACCGTTACATGCCCATGGTCATAATAGGCTGACTCGTGATTGGCCTCCTATCAATCAACTAGTACCTTGATTTTTTATGTTATCTTGTGGGTGCCCTTTTATTACTGAGAATTTTTTCACTACTTTATTGGATATCCTTGAGCAAAGCATCTCAAAGGTTTCAAAATTGGATTTTAACTATTGCTAACTACTTTTACCCTCTGGGCCTTTAGCCCCTTCTTCCCACGAGGAAAGGTACAACCCTGCCTAGTGTATCCAAACCCAATGCCAAAACAAGGAAATGGGAGAGGGAAGGAATAAATATGGAAAATGGTAAGTATGGAGGGAATAGATGATGAATATTCGAATATTGAGCTATTAGAAACCCATCCTAAAGGGAAATCATCTTACTGGGGCATTGTGTCACCCTTCCAGGTCTGAACGAGAAAAAGAGAATAATTTCCAAGAAAACGTCATGAAATGAAGAAGGATTCAAATACAACATGTGCAAGTGCTTCAAAAATCAGAGTGATACATACCATGATACCCAGACTCATTACTTCATGGAGAAATACTCATTGTTACTCCATGACCATGATGGTGTGATGGATACTTCTATTGGTGATATGTGGACTCTATTGAAGAAAATATGGGCCCTTTGGGGCCATTATTGAAAGTCATCTAGCTCTTGGTAGTCCATTTCCATGACTTGTGGGCCTCAAGATGTGATCTCCTTAGTTATCCATAAGCTAGGGGATAACATCTGGCTCCAACTCGGGACATGTGCTCACCATAGAGCACATGAGAACCTCAACATCTGAGGTATGATTTGTTCTTGCTAAGTCTCAACAAAAGACATTAGCAATCCTTAGGGTGGTGATATCACCCCTTGTCCATATATGATAAAATAAACAAATAAAAGGATCTCTAGTATAACGTATGATTATGAGCATACATATATACATAATGAATCAAGACAATATGAAAATTGCAACTATAAATATGCTAACATGATATGCAATGGTATGTACAATGGATGAAAATTCCTACCTATTCTACCTCACCTGTACTTACCTGTCAAAATCTAGGTATAAGCATACAACTAGTACAAACACGCTAGAAATGTATCATAACACCTACATATGTTCTTCATAATAAAACAAAAAAAATGACAAGTTAAGAACAAAATAAACCTGAGTTAGAGCATGAATTATATCATAGGAAGTCGTAAAGTCTAGCTCATGGAGGTGGGATGGAGGGACAAAATGATGCCAAGTCACCCTTCAAGAAGAGTGATCAATCCATCCTAGAAGATGATCGTGAGAGGTAAAATACTCAAATGAATATCTCAAAGAGTCTGAGGGCTAACTACCCTAGACGTCATCACTCCCCAGGTTCTGAGAAGGGATTAATAAGAACTTAGAGGGAAACTGACAACTTCTCAAGGGAAATATGAAAGATTGATATAATAAACTTCTTAAGGAATTCAACCTCCCCTTGAATTCCAATGTAAAGTTTTTACCTAAAGAAAACTTTAAACAAGAGACATGTTCCCCAATTGCATCCTTAGTGACATAACAATGTAAAGAAATCAGAGGGAGTTGGACAACCTTGACACAAGTATCGTGCTTCAAGAAAGAAACATCCTCACCTTTATCAAAATTTGAGCATAATGACGGTTGATAATACTCATAGAATAAATCCAAGTGCTCAAAGGAATACACATCAAAATCCTCAAGGTATGACCAAAAATCATCAGGAGAACATTGCATCGGGTCATCCTTGGGTTCTTGGAAAACTTTTGTAATTATATCATCATCTCGTTTCCAAATGTCAAAATTACTAGGAACTTCATATGATTGGTGTAAAGGAAACATTCAAATATATCCTTCAATATCATAAATGGGATCCTCATCAGAACCAATCACATCCCACTTATGTATTCAGACATGTATGAGCTCATCAATATTATCAACCATGTCACTACCCTTATCATAACATGAAGGATTTAATGCATCCAAGGTCTACTCGAATACTTCTTCACTTTCCAAATCATAAGATAAAGCATCATCAAAATCTTGGAAAGGGAAATAACTTACCGTGTTCACATCTTGTTGTGCAGGAGAATCAAAGGCTTGGATGACTTCAACAAATGGAAGAGAATGTAGTACATTATCCCCAAGACTTGTCTCTTTAATCATCATTTCTCCTTCATCAGAAAATGAAGGAACTAGCTCTTCCAGGGGTTCCTTTACTTCTTCACCTTCTGAATCATAAAAACAAGTGTCATCAAAAACTTGGAAAGGAGAACGATTCACATCATTCTCTTTGTCTTGTACATGAGAGATATGATCTTGGAGAGATTCATTAGATGGAGGAAAGGATACTAGTGCTTTATCCTCATAAATCACTTATTCAGTCAAGTCTTTATTGCATTATGTTGAATCATGGGAAACATCTTTCTCCTCTTGAAGGGGTTGACAACCTTCTTCATAAATATCTCCTTCTATATCAAAGAGTTCTTGGTATTGAGTATGGTACACATCCTCGAGATCTTGCACAATCTTAGTGGTGAATCCTTCGTCCTCTAGGGCTATTGCGATATTTGAAAGGGCATCTTCATGTGTATGGAATTGTGGTTTCACAAAATAAATAAACATGTTTATTAGTTAGATGAATGATTATATACCCCTATCTTCACAACAACCATTAATCCAATCTTGCAAAAAAGATGGCAGGGAAAGTATGAATAATTTTACCAGAACATCCTCCCCTTCAAATTCTTTCTCATTTATATACTTCAAGAATTATACAATGTGAGTAACTAATAGGCCTCTGAATATTGGAGATTTGTTTAACCATTTTATATCAAAATAATGTGGGTATCCTTGAAAATTTTCAAAATCAATGGTCGGATACACTTGTTCCCAGGGTGCCATGATCCCATAACTTGGAAATATCACAAATTTGAGAGTAAGGTGGCACCTTGGAAAATTTTAGTGGAGTCACCAAATAACCTCTTAAGGATTACCAAAGGGAGTGAGGGAATCACCCTTAGTGGATTTTCCATGTAATATTTGAAAAATTAAGGCTTTGGATAAAGGATTACTAAAAAATTGTTGTTCGAGAAAAAGTGACTCGATGTTCCCCGACAACGATGCCAAAAGTGTTATTGCACAATCTATACTTTCCTAAAGCCTAAAGGCAAGTAGGCCTAGATTGACGTAACACAGATGAAGTTCTATTGTTGTCACCCCAATAGGACTCCTCTTTCTATTTAGGAGGAGAAGAACCTCACTCCAAGGGATACGTTCCAATACCTAGTTGCTAGATGAAGGGAGATAAGATATTGGTAAAACCCACCCCTCTCTCTAGGTCACTAAAAACAAATTCACTTGGTATGGTTTAAAGGGTCAAGGAGAAATTCAAGGTGAATGGTACCTTCCCTTTACAAAATGAAATAACAAATGTTAGTAATAACCAATGATATCAATGTTTCAAATTAATGACTTCAAAATGGAAATATGATACTAAAACACTCTTATGCATAGACAAAATATAGAATGTATAGCAGTAGAAATATGTCCAGAAATTGCAAGTTATGATGACATAAATGATATAGAGACTTTGCAATTTGATAGTACTTTGTCACTTACAATTTCAAGATTAAAAGAAGTCAATAAATGACTTCAATAGGATGTCAAAACACTTGTAACAACAGAAAAAAAAAAAAAATTATGACAATAGCAAAACCACTTCAGAAAGTAATTAAAATAGGGAATCAAGCAAACACTTTAGCATATAATGATAGCAGTTTTCCTAGTACATGTTCTGGGTGGTTTTGTGGATATTTTGATGACTTTTAAGGGGATTCAATGATGTTTGTAAAAGTAGTTACAACAACATAAACAACCTTCAACAACTTCATAATTTTGCACTTAGGACAATAGCAACGGGAAGGCTAAAACCTTGGAATGATAGCACCTAGGCTAGTGCAAATTTATGGGTTAATTTTAGCGGTTAGTATGTTGATTAGGGTTGATAAATCAAGGTTGTGGAAACAGTTATAGAAGAAACAATATGGATGTTAGTTTTAGTGAGAGTTTCAAGAAGATAGTTTGAAAGTTTGTTTGATCTCATTCATTGGCAAGAGTATAGAAATCAATGCATTTTAGGGGATAATGAAGTCAATAATAGTAACAATATCACTTGGGAAATAAAATAATGATAATTCTTATCTAAGATAAGAAGTAAATGAAAGAGTTGTTTGCATTTCAAGGCCTCCAACATTTGACCCTTTAAGGGAGGTTTTGCTAGAGATTACGCACTTCTAGGCCCTAGCGTACCTTCCTTCCTTAGCGCTTTTGAAAGACAATTTAGTTGGTGACTAGAATGAGATTACTAGAGAGATTTCAATTTAGGTATGTAATAATCACTCCCAATAAAATATTTAATTGGAAATATCAATCTAGTAGAAGAGTTATCGGGAGAAAGAAGCATTTGTTGTTTCTCCCCTAGGGTTTAAACAAGAAATTTCATATATTAGACATGAAACAAGTAAATTTTACCACAAACATCCATAGAATGAATAAAAATTTATATTTTCTACTTACTTCACCAAGAATAATCAATGCAAACCCTAGTTGATGACCATTCCACCATGAAAAAATGCCAAAATACACCACCATAAAGCTCTCCCAAGAGATGTGCATTAGTTATTTCAACCAATAAACCTTAAAGAGGGAGAAAAATTCAGACCACCACTTATGTGTGATGAGTTATGATCAAAATCAATGTAACTTTATGTTTATTTATACAACAATTTGACCCTTAATTAATTTTATTTCAAAAATCAGGGTAGACCACGCTAGTTTACTGAAAAATTACATTTTTACCAAAATAAATTCAATTTGCATCTAAATAGTCCTCCAAAGGTGAAAGAATTCCCTCCTAGGGTGACGTTCGGCCTCAAGTGTGGGACACTGGGAAAAGGATATGAATCATTCGGCCTCCAAAGGCCTAAAAGTTTCCCACACATTACAATAGCCTCATGAATGATTCCAAGGTGACAACCCCAGTTGACAGGTGACATTTAGGGTTGCAGAGGTGACGTCCAAGGCCTCCAAAGTCCAACGTTCAAGTGGGAGGAGAATGATACTTTAGTTATAGGTCTTCCATAATGCATCCAAAGGTAATGTCCTTCCTTCATTTGGTGCAAGAATTCAATCTCTTCTTATCCCTGGATGGGGTTTCAACATCCATATGTGTGTTTTGAGCCCCCATGAAGTTTTGAGCTAATAATTCCCTCATGTGTACCTATCATATGGGAAAGGTCCTGCAGAAACAACAAGTACGCCCTCTAGGGGTTCATAAGTCACAAGGATCATAACATGTAAATCACATCCAATAATAAAATTACCCAAACATGTGCATCAAACCCCCCTTAACCCTAAACAAAATCTCAAAGACGTTATGCAATTTGACAAGTTAGTTTTGGAGAGGGTCTCAGGGTGTCTTATTGGGATAAAGTCTCTTAAGTTTGGGGTGCTTCCTAGGTGGACTATAGTCCAATTCATGTAAGTGTATGAGGTGGAATGTGGAAAACATTTGGGAATGGGGTGTATGTGATAATAGGGAAATGTAGAGTCTTACATGTGGGTTCCTTTTTGGAAGGTGAGATGCACCTTGTCATGGATGCAATTGTTTCCTATCCCATTCATTGGATTTTATTATTAGATTTATTTATTTTAATCTTTTTCTCCCGTACTTCAAGGGAATAGTTGAGGGACAATGTCCTAGCTTGATGACCATAGGTGACAATGTTGTCCATAAACATTTCATGGAAATGAGAAGGTTGGCCTGTAATGAGACCCCCTTTCTCATGGCTATGCCAAAAAGAGACATTACCCTGCTTTGGTGACCATATAGGTGGTAATTTTATACCGTCACATGCCCATGTTCATAATAGATCGGATCATGATGAGACCTCATATCCATCAACTAGTATCTTTAGTGTTTATGTTATCTTGTGGGTACCCTTTTCTTACTGAGAATATTTTCACTTCTTTCTCGGGGATCCCTAGGTGAATCATATCGAAGGTTTCAAAATTGGATTTTAACTCTTGCCAACTACTTATACCCTCTCAGCCTCTAGCCCCTTTTTCCCACTAGGTAAGGTAGAACCCTTCCTAGTGTAACCAATCCCAATAGCCAAACAAGGAGAGGGGAGATGGAAGGAATAATGATGGAAAATGGTAAGTATGGAGGGAATGGATAATGAATCTTCAAATATTGACCTAGTAGAAACCCATCCTAAAGGTAAATCAACTTACTAGGGAATTGTGTCACCCTTCTAGGTTTGAACGAGGAAAATAGCATAATTTCCAAGAAAACATCATGAAATGAAGGAGGATTCAAATACAACATGTTCAAGTGATTCAAAAATAAGATTGATACATACCATGATATCGGTACTCGTTGCCTCATGGAGAAAGTGATGCAGACCCCACCCTTACCTAGGGCACACACGACCTATCGATCTAGGATCATTTAAATATAAGGAAACAAAGTGGATATCGAGCCCCTGTTGGGCCCCCAAAACTCTTACATAGGCCCTTTGTTTTCCACGTGCAGGTCCAATAATAAACCCAAATACTTTTTCCTTAAGCTCCTTCTTTGGAACCTTTTAAAAAAACAACTTTGGGCTCTAGCCCCCTTTACTTTGACTATTTTCTCATATGAGAACGGACTATGATGAAGCACCTAACAAAAATGCGCTACTTCATAGCTCCAAGAACTTCGAGATCTAGGAGCTCTACCTTCACTACCTTCCAAAACTGTTGAATTTAGAATTCGACGAACCTCCAAACACCTATGGGATCAACAATCCCCAATATCCATCAAGATATACAACTCGCAGTGACTTGAGGAATCTGATATTCAGAGCTTTGTCCCAGTCTACTACACAGCACACACAAAGTGCCAAATTCTGAACCAACAGATTGGATGGTCTTCGTCTACCTCTATATCGACGGTCCCTGTTTATTATGTTCTCTCAGATTCTGAGCTTCTCCCTACCCAAACTACACATCCTCCAGGACACATGAATTGACAGACCTCCAAATCATATCGGACAATTTTGGTGCTACCCGAAATCAATGACTCAGGATGCCTCTAGGGCTTCAGGCTTTAGGCACTTTTAATGCACAACACCAACAATCCTCCAGAGTGTTGAATCGTTGAACTCGTGAAGGGTCTAAATCAATGATCCATGATCTCCCAGCCTCCAATGGATAGGATATTCTTTGCTTCTCCAAAATTTAGGAGTTCAGGTGTGCCATCACATTCTGTCCTCCGAAGTGTCTAACTGGAAGATGCAATATATTCCATCCACATGTCCCTTGAAAATGGATGGACGAGATCAACTATGGGACTCTAGACTTCGAGCCTCTAGAAGTCCCCACAAATATGCACACTTATTCCTTTAGAGGACCAAAGATCTGGACTCTCCGATATCCTTTTATGTGTCCACTATAATCAACAATCGAGATATACTTCAGCTCCCAGCCCTTCGAGAATTATTGACACAACTTGAACCAATTCCTTTGAATTTATAGTTCTTTGGACCTTCTGATTTGGAGCCACATGTCCTTTTCAAACAGATGGCTAGGATGGACTCTGGCATTCGAGAGTCCTCACAGATCTGGACCTTGTTTCTCCCGGACTGTTGGGATTCTAAGCTATCCTCAATATGTTGACTCATGTATACTATGATGACATCTATGATTTTCCCCGACCTTTAGAGCTTCAATATTTCTCAACTCCACCCAACACACACTCACCTCCTCCGGAGTATTGAGGCTCCAGACCACGGGATCTAGCGCCACATGTCCTCCCTTGAGCGATGACTCATATCGATTCCAGAATTCAGAGCTTCATATAAATAAAACCCTTCTCCTCACTATTCTCCCAAAATTTTGGTCTTCCAGACCACCCCTAATTTCCTGACATGTGTCCTCTACAAATGGATAGTCCAAACTTACTTCGACTCCCAAGGACTTTGGGGAACTTGTCTGATCTGCACCTAAGTATGTAAAACCTCTAGAATTATGAAGTCCAAAGGACCTACAGGGTTAAACTTCATGCTACTTCCCTTAATTTGACTGTTGTTCTAGCTTGCACCCAGATCTAAAGGATGAGATATGTTATCCTCCTATGTCCTCCTCATTCATTCTAGATCAATATCTAATGATGCAAATATTCTCCCACAACTGATCCAATGAATCATTTATCTTCCTCCTCTACTACTTCCTGCGCTTTCCTTCTGATGAAGGATTTTCAAACAATTTCAAAGGCTTAGCTTTTGATATTCTCCCTCAAGGTTGTATGTTCAACCTTGGCTTGCACCTAAAAAAATGCTACTCCTCTTGAGCTTTCTTCAACACTTTGGTGAAGTGTGAGCACACACTTGTGATTTTTTTTTGAACTTGATATTTAAAAAAGTCTTCGGCGCACTCTTTGTGTTATCTCTCCTTTGAAATATTAGGACCTTTGAAGGTCACCTACACATTCCTTGTGTCCCTCCTAAACTTGCAACCATTCATCTTCAAAGGGGCTCGACATTTTGTTCCTTCAAATTAATTATTATGTCATCTTAGAAATCTACGCTCTTCCTCCCAATCTTGACCAACACTTTAACAGTGTGTTCTTTTTCGTGTAGTCCTTGCACAGGTTCACTTTATGAATCCTAAACTTTGAAAATTCACTTACACACTCCTTGCGCTATCTATGTATACTTGCACCCAACTCTCCTTTGATTCTTAACCTTCTAGTGTTCCCTCTTGGAAGCCTTCTCACAGAACCTGAAACATATTCTTATGCATTCATTGCACCTTCTCGATGCACTCCTTCTAGATCCTCCTTGGAGTTTTAATTAAATTTGGCGTGTCTTCTCCCTCACTATTCATTTTGAGCTTTAAAACGGTTTTTGTGTACCTACCTAGAACGCTCCTCACAGAACTCTAAATACAGTTCTTGTAGACTCCTTGCGCTGGAATTTTAGATTTCTATAACAACTCTAAGGTGCACTCCTTTCTTTGCCATGAGATCCCAAAACCTCTCAGAAACTATAGACAGAGTATTCTTCCTACTCCTACAAATTGAAACATATATGCATCTGTGGAATTCATAAACATGGAAAACACTTTCAAAGACATTAAGAAGAACTCATAAAAACACACAAAAACCTCATGGTCAGGGAAATCTACTCCTTGTATTAATATCTGAATTGTTATGTACAAATGTTTACAAGGATGGAATTCTATAGAGTACTCAACTCTTTTTCATGTCCTCTCTTTTAACTCTACCACTAAGTGACTAATGAAAAATCAATACAAAGATATTTTTTACAAAGGAGGGGATTCTTGCACCTTCCTCCACCTACCTCATTAATTACATTAAATCACAATCTAGTCTACATCGGATCTAGATCCACCTAATTATCATCCATTAATGGTGAATCTAGATATTACAATACTCGGCATATACAAAGACAGTTCCTTAGTTTTCCTTGAGCCTACAAACTTAAATTACATTGAATTTAATTAAAAGTTCAAATTTAGTTCAAAATTTTGGATGGTTGGCACATCCTTCTTCAGGTTATGTTCCCTCTAATTTCATGGATGCATTGGCTTGCTAATGCATGGTTGAGTTGGAGCGATGCTCCTACATCAGAAAGACTCATTTCTACTCAAGGACCACGCTGGTGTGATGGATACTGTTGTTGGTGATATGTGGATTGCATGGAAGAAAAGAGGGGACCTCCTGGGCCATGCTCAATTCGTATAGCTCTCGGTACTCCATATCTAGTACATGTGGACCTAAAGACATAATATCCTTAGTTATCCCTAGACTAGGGGATAACAATAGATTTTTATTATTTGAAAGGAAATGAAATGTAGTAGACTCTAAAACTTCAGGCATCATTCACAAAGAAAAAATAAATGAAATATTAATATTTCCATGCTCTCGACATAAGTTCAAGCTTCCAAAAAACAAGCTCTTTAATGATTCATAAGATATTTCTTCACTTAATAATTCATGTGTAGGTTATGTTTTCCTTTCTCAAGTATGAAGCTTTTTCCACCATACATTTATATATATATATAAGACCTTCATAGGATAATTCGATTACCAGAAAACATTTACATGACAAAAACAACTAATCATGGTAAGTTTTTTGCATTACTCTTCAAACATGATTATTTGTTTTTTTATTTATATAAGCTATATTTGATCAACTTTGTAAGATTTAAAATGAATTATCATATAATTAGTAAATATACATTGAGGTGTAAATGTAAGGACAAAAAAATCAGCCGCACATAGAATCTTTTTTATAACACAAATTTATGATAAAATTAATCTACTCATTTAACTACCCAAATTATGTTCTTCACTAAATAGATTGTTTAATTTCTTGTAAAATTAGCCTTAACTAAACAAAATATCTAAACAAAACCCATACCTATCTGGATGTTTCTAATTTTATTTTTCATCGTATCATTTTCATGTTGTAGGAATCTTGAATAGTATGACAGAATTTACTTTAGCCAAACTTTTGGATTTAGAGAAAAACTAGACTATTCGATAAAGAAAATAAAGTGTATACATGTATGGCAGAGTTTACTTTAGCCAAACTTTTGGATTTAGAGAAAAACTAGACTATTCTATAAAGAAAATAAAGTGTATACATGTATGGCCTAGTGGCATTAAGGGATATTCAAGTGAAATTAATTAATGCAATAAAACTAAAATTATGAAAATCTTTTCTCCTAAATAGCATGAAATAAAACAAAACTATCTATGATACAATTTCCTATCCTACACTAACCACTACAATATGTATGTCAAGTGAAATCATAACATTACTGTAGGCATCCAAGGATTTTAAAAACTAAAATAAAATCAAATATGTGCATAGGTTTGAATTGCTAAAATACATTTTCATGAAGGATTGAAATTGAAATAATTATAACATCGATAAGTCAGTTAATAGAAAGGAGTAGTATACGCATACCACTTATTTGGAAATGATGCAAGAAGATATTTGGCCTCAAGAAATATGCATCAACCAAAAACAATTCAATTTTGAGTTAAGAAATTGTAAGGTGAGATAAGTGTTGCAACTCCCATGATACCATTTCCTATGATATGAACCAAATGAGGGAATATGTGGGGTTAAATGTATATGACATGACCCCAAGTGGGTAGAATATATGGGCCTAAATGTACATGTAATGTGTAAATCTATAGGTAATAGGGTTGGCCTAATATTAAAGGGGCTTCACATGTAGGTGTGAATAGGTATATATAAAGATCATGTATTCATTATTGAGGACATGGGAATTGTGATGTATGAATCTATTTGGTTATATGGAGGAGGTTATCCTATTCTTTAAGGAGATATTGTGTAACTCATCTCTATTATATTATTGGAATTGTTCTCCACACTCACATTGGTGTACATGGTGTGTACTTGTGGTTTATTATGAAGTTTTAAGTATTTGGTTCATAATGTTTGGTATGAGAACAATGATCCTAGGGTTTTTCTACTTCAAGCAAGTCATAGTGACATGTTTCACTATAATTGTTTTTGGGGATGATTTAGATATAGAAAGTTTTAGGTTAATTATAAGAGATATCAATGTATTTTTGGTGAAAGGTTCACGTTCTGGTTAATTATAATTTTGTATATATATCCCATGGAAGTTAGGAATTTTTATTAGCCCTGGAAATCAATCTCAAACAAGTCATTTGGGGAATTTATCTATAAATTTCATTTGTTGATGTTTCAGACTATGAAATTTGCAAAATACTAAGAAAATATAGAAAATTTAACTTGGTAAAATTTTTTATAGTTTGGATCTTTTCATTTTTTTAGATATAGTTTGTGGAAGTTGGGGTTATTTGACTAGTACTATTACTAGTATCAAACGAGTTTTGAGGGTAAAATAGTCATATATTATTCATTTAGGATCCAAAATTAGTGCCACTAGTTGTATCTGAAAGAGGGTAATCTATAGTATTTCAGGTATAAATTTCATAATCATGTATGAAACATTGCACACATGTCATTTTATACAAGTTCTCTCTCTAGAAAAGGAAAAATATCAACAAGGTTTAGGAAAGTTACCATAAATTTCATTTGACACATAAAATTTATGTTTGACATGTGGCATTAGAAGACATATAAGAGTACCAAAGGCCAAATGTTTAGACTCGGAAGGGTTAAAATTTCTGAAATACATCAAAAGGAAGGCCAACCAAAAGGAAAGACTCCAAATCATGGTTTCAAAGGTAGGTTCACTTAAAACTATCATAAATTTTGATTGGGATGTCTGATTGAGGTGATTCAAAATCCATTGGAAAGAGTAAACACATGATAATATGTTTGGAAAATAAAAATAACCATTTTGGATATTATTGTCAATATATTTATGTTGCAATTTGAGGATTTCTTAATAATGAATTGAAATAGCTATATTTAAAGGGTATGAGGATAACTATGAAGTAAATTCCATGGAATGGTTGAGTATGGTAAAATAATAGTGTAAGACTCCTTATGGGGAAAGTATTAAATTTGATGGTGAATCTTGCAAGTGATGGGATAGACTTGATGAAGGTAATATACTCTCCCCCATATGGGAAAATTTTGAAAATATCTTCTCAAATAAATGTATCAAGGATAAAAAAAGAATGGAGGATATGTATAAAATTCAATTGAAATTAAATTAATCAAAATAAAATGTCTCCAAATTGAAAAAGGAGAATAATGAACTAAGAAAATATAGTGTTAATAAATATGATGAGTTGGACAAGATGAAATCCTTTAACAAATCACTCATTAAGGAGCTCAAGAACTTAAAGAAAGAAAATATCAACAATGGGAAGTTGGAGAAAAATGATTTAAAGGAAGAATTGAAAAAGAGAGATGAGGAAATGAAAAAATTATGTAACAATAATAAAAAACTTATTAATGATTTTAATAAGGTGAAAGGGAAATTACAAGAGTCTGATTCAAACAATAGGGATGAATACATTATGACGTCGACGCACCTTCCCTTCACATCCTGCAGGCCGAAAGGTCCACGTCAACACAGGATCTTTCCTTTTCCACTGCCCGAAGAACTCTAAGCGGCTCTTCTATTACCCTATTGGGAAATATGCACCCACAACAAACTCTCACAGGATCCCCTCTTTACACTTGGGAGATCGGATTTCGCAGCTTCGCGAATCCAGTGGTCAAGCATTAGTCTCTTGAATCCCCAAAACCCGATATAGTCAACGCTGACACTTTTCCTTTTCCTTTTGGGACTTTCCCTATCATGATTTTGATGATCGTGATGTCAAGGAACTCGTCTCCCTGACTCCCAAATCCCGATTTGACGAAACTCCGATACACACGTGAGATTGACATTTAAACGCTACCTCAACCCTGTTGGAACTTCAGACTTCGTGGTATCGTGAATCCTGATGCAAAGGTTTCGGAGCTTCTCCCCATGAAAACCCCAAAACAGTGTGCCACGTGTCCACTCACTGACTTCGTTGTGGCCCACACAATCCTCTTAACTTTCAGGATATCGTGTATCAGAATATCACAATTCTCGTTGCAATGTTTACGAGACTTCAACCTATGAACCCCCGATATGGAAATCTACGAGTAAATCCGATGGCCCTTGTGGCTCGGATCTACGGTCCTGCCCCTCCTGAGCTTTGAACCTTTAGAGAATAATTCATCGTATCTCCCCTGTTCCTCAGCGAGATCTAACGACCCACGAAAATTCGTGAATTCTCCTTAGAGAATCCCGATCATCCTTTCTTCCTGGTGATTTCTGCAAAATGAACCAAGTTTTCCTCCGTGAAAACTTGTCCACCCGTATGCAACTTTGCAATGCCTGCTAAACACTCCATGGCACAAGTGTTTTTTGCTTCTCTTCGATGATTTCTCGAAGGTCCTATACCTCCTGAGCTTTCTCTCCGCGTCGAGTCTTAAAGAAGAATCTTGCACGCACTCCTTGCAGCAAACTTCAAACACTTTCGAGTGTTGAATCCTTTCGACCTTGCGCACACCTGCAGTAGAAGTCTCTCTCAGTGCTTCTCATAGGTTCACAATCCTGAGACTTCACTCGACCTGTGCACTCCTTGCACGACTCTTGTACTCGACTGCATGTCTGCGGGAATGAGAACAAAAGCAACCCTATCTGAACCCTTTGTCAATGCACTCCTTGCGGACAATTTGACTGCACTCCTTGCAGGAAGCCTTGTTCAGATAGAGAAACAATTGAAACTCATTCCTACTTCCTTTCAGACTTCAAAATCAAACATGAAATCATATACATAACATATAAAGAAAATGTATAACAGGAATCAAACATTCATGAGAATATCATTCAACATCAATACACAGAGAACAAACACAAAACCATTAATTTGATTCAAACTCTTTCTATTAATCCAAATATCTGTACATGGGTGTTCTTACACAGCTCTCTGCATGATCTTGCTCTTCCCAACAATGCTTCTTCTTCTCAATGCTCTTCAATCCTATTACAATACACAAGGAGGGTGTCTATATCTCGTTTCCCTCTTGCGCTCTAAAACTGTCTAATCTACACATTCAATTCTACCAACTTGCATTAACTACTATAAATGCCTTCTACCTACTAAGGATGAGAGAAAATCGCTCAAGGTCCATTTACATTTTACAAGTGCGCTTCTTCTTAATGACTTCATTTAAGATTGCGCATCAATTTCAAGGTGATTTCAAAATTTATGCCGATGCTCCTTCCATCTATCCGATGGTATCCGCGCTGGCTCGCTTGATCTTGGTGATGCTCCTGTACATGGGTGTTCTTACACAGCTCTCTACATGTTCTTTCTATTAATCCAAATATCTGTACATGGGTGTTCTTACACAGCTCTCTGCATGGTCTTGCTCTTCCCAACAATGTTGCTTCTTCTCAATGCTCTTCAATCATGTTACAATACACAAGGAGGGTGCCTATATCCCGTTTCCTTCTTGCACTCTAAAACTGTCTAATCTACACATTCAATTCTACCAAATTGCATTTACTACTATAAATGCCTTCTACCTACTAAGAATGAGAGAAAATCGCTCAAGGTCCGTTTACATTTTACAAGTACGCTTCTTCTTAATGACTTCATTTAAGATTGTGCATCAATTTCAAGGTGATTTCAAAATTTGTGTTGGCGCTCCTTCCAGTTGTCCGATGGTCTCCATGCTTGCTCGCTTGATGTTGGTGATGCTCCTGCATCATACTCCCTTGATTGAAACTTTTCATGGGCTCCTTTCCATGAGCTCATGCATGGTCTGTCCATGCTTCTGGATCTCCGCTTTGTTCTCCCAGCTGGCATCTTCAACTGGATGGTTCTTCCATTTGACCAGATACTCAAAGTATTGCTTTCGCCTGGTCCTCTTGCTCACTCTTTTATCCAGTACGTGCTCCATCTGTGGCTTATCTGAAACTGGCATCTGCTTTGTCCATTGGATCACTAGTTGTTCATTTCTAGTCCCTGTTTCCTCAGCTTTATATGGGTACAAATCTGAGATATTGAATATCGGAGAAATTCTGATGCCATCGGGTAATTCAATCTCGTAAGAATTCACCCCAAATTTCTTCAAGACCCTACATGGTTAGATTTTCTTCATCTTTAATTTATTATATGTTCCTCTTGGGAACCTTTCCTTTCTCAAATGTGCCAGAATCAAGTCACCAACCTCAAACTGAAATTGTCTCTTGTGTTGATCTACTCTACGCTTATATTCCTGACTTGAACTCTACAATCGCTCCTTCACTTGGCTGTGAAGTTCCTTCATTGCCTATGTGAATTCTTATGCACTAGCACTCCTAGTCGCATTCTGTTCTGAATCCCTCAGCTCAGAAATTCCTCTCTGATGCATGCCATAGACAATCTGAAATGGACTCTACCCTGTGCTCCTGTTAACTGAGTCGTTATAATCAAACTCTATCGTAATATATTATCCCACTGGCTGTGGTTTTCTGTCACCAAGCTTCTAAGCAAGTCTCCCAAACTTTTGTTCACCACTTCCATCTGTCCATCCATCTGAGGATGATAAGCCGAACTAAATGATAAGTTAGTTCCTAGCTTCTCCCAAAAGGTCCTCCAAAAGTGCCCTATGAATTTGGTGTCTTGATCCGAAACTATGCTTTTTGGTAAGCCATGAAGTCGAATGACTTCTTTGAAAAATAGATTCACAATGTGAGTTACATCATTGGTCTTCTGACATGGAATGAAGTGTGCCATCTTGGAAAATCTATCCACCACCACAATGATTGAATCACAACCTCTTTGTGTTCTTGGCAACCCCAATACAAAATCCATGTTGATTGCATCCCACATCCTTTTAGGTATGGGCAATGGTTGATAAAACCCCGCATTCTGCTTCCTTCCCTTTGAATGATGGCAAATTCTGCATCTATCCATGAATCTTTTGACAGTTGCTCGCATTCTCGACCAAAAATATGATTCATTCAGCTTTGCAAATGTCTTGTTGTGACCAAAGTGCCCGACCAATCCTCCACTGTGTTTCTCCTTTAGCAAGTTCTCCCTCATGCATCATTTTGGAATACACAGTTGATTACCTCTAAACAGTAATCCTTCCTGGATCATGTATTTTGTCCATTGGCTTCTATCTCTGAGAATTGGATTATCAGTTTCTTCATACACCTCCTTAAAATCCTGGTCATCTGCGTACATGTCCCTGAGATCATCAAAACCTAACGTTTTGACTTTGAACTCCTGCAACAACAAACACTTCCTGCTTAAAGCATCAACAACTTTTTTAGCAGTACCATAAATATGTTTAATCACAAAAGTGAAATTTTTCATGTACTCAACCCATTTAACATGTCTCTGATTCAACTTTTCATGTTGAGTCACAAACTGCAGTGCATGATTATCACTGTACAAGACAAACTCTTTGGGAATTAAGTAATGCCTCCATTTATTTATTGCATGTATGATAGAATAAAAATCCTTATCATAAGTGGAGTATTTAACTTTTGATTCATTCAGCTTCTCGCTGAAGTATGCTATCAGCCTGTCTTCCTCGCTCAAGACTGCCCCTATTGCGAATCCACTTGCATCACATTTCACCTGAAATGTTTTTCAGAAATCCGGCAACACCAAAACCGGTTGTTCTGTGATCTTCCTCTTCAGTAGTTTAAAACTTTTCTCTGATTCTTCAGTCCAGTGAAAAGACTTGTGTATTTTCTTCACTGTATCCATCATCGTTGCACTAATTCCACTGAAATTCTGGATGAACTTTCGGTAGAAACTAGCCAATCCGTGAAAACTTCTCACCTCAGATATTATTCGATGATGGCCAATTCTTGATTAACTCCACCTTATATGGATCCATCCTCAACTCATCAGCAGAAATAACAAATCCCAAGTAAATGAGCTCTGTCTTCATGAATGAGGACTTCTTCATGTTTATCAACAGCTTCTCCTGCTGTAATTTCTGCATCATTGTAGCCAAATGCTTCAGATGCTCTGCCACTGTTTTACTGTAAACCAGTATGTCATCCAAATACACAATGATGCAGGAGCATCGCTCCATGCCAGCCAGCTAGCCAGCCAGCCACGTCACCACGCATGCATTCAAATGCTAAAAGAGAGAGGCACAACCTCATTTGAATTTGAATTGAATGTAATTTAATGTCTTAGGTTGTTGAGCCAGGAAAGTTGTGCCTTTGAGAAAGCCTTATGTAGATCGACCTTTATTGAAGATCAGCTGAGATCTAGATCCAGGCGCTGGACTAGACAACCATTGATTATAATTGAATAGGGTAGGTAAATCCTGGAGGGAAGCGCTCGATGAGCCCCTCAGGTAAAAGATATTTTTAGATCTCATTTTGAGTTAGATGAGTTAGAGAAGAGAAGAGTCGAGGAGAGCTCGAGAACACTTTGTAAAATATAGGCATTTGCCATTTTAATATAACAGAGCAGTTTTTCTTGCATTTCTGTCATATATGCATGTCTGTGTGTGTTATTTGTATATACTGTGAATGTATGTTATGTGGATGCATTCTGTAGGGGTTTTCTTGATTTCAGGTTGAGGGTCTTTGAGGTTTCATGTCAGGAGGGCATGACAGAGTGTTGCAGACTCTGAATACCAGTGCGTCAGTGCACTTCTAAACTCTAAGGAGTCAGACAAAGATGTGCTGAGACAAAGGACCAAAGTCAAAAACTCAGGAAGAAGACCTGTGAGGTTACTAAACACCTCAAGAGGTAAGGTTGTGTGGGTGAGAACACGGTTGCAGACAAAATCACTGAGGATTATGTAGGAGCTCTGCCAGGTGGGCATTGAGCGTAAGCATGAGGTACTGGAGGAGGAACTCTGTAGTGAGTTCAGAAGACAGAATCTCTGAGGATTCTGTAGAGCTCCGCCAAGTGAGCATTGAGCATGTGTATAGGGGTGCACGGAGGAAGAATAACTCTGTAGAGAGTTTGAGAAAGACCAGAATCACCGAGGATTCTGAGAAGCTCTGCCAAGAGGGCATCGAGCAGGTGCGAGGAGCACACGAAAGGAGACAGAACTGTTGGAGTGTTATTAGGAATAGAAGACACTCCGCTAGGAGGGCATCGAGCAAGTGTGCGAATAGGCATAGAAGAGAGGAAGAGAACTCTTTTGAGTTCTGGAAGTTGAAGGAAAGGTCCACTAGGGAACTTTCACTGGGTTAGTGAACACCTAGAGAGAAAGAGGAAGACTCAGCAAGGAGGTTTCTTGAGTGAACTCAGCCAGGAAGGCATTCTATTCTCCATCTGTGGGAGGAGGAAAGAAGGATAAAATCCCTCAATGGGTCTGAGCGGTTGTTGAAGCTCAGGAGAGACAACGCGGTGTATGCGTGAAGACTCTACAAGAGGTAGAGATCAAATCTTCTAAGATTTAGAGAAAGTTTAGGAGGAGTAAGCATTTGTGCATGCACAACGAGGCTCAAGGTTTTGGATCTCGCAAAGGGAACAGACGGCAAAGGCTTCGACCCTTGAAGGATTGAAGGCACGCGGGGAGCTCAAGAGAAGTAATAGGATAAATCAAATCGGACGGAGAAAGAAGATCTAGACCGTTGGTTTTACGCGTTCAAAAGGAGCTCAGGAGGAGCCAACAACAGGAGGAGACCGACAGCCGTCGGATCTCACTCGAATACCTGACCACCATTGGATCGGGAGAAGGCTCACAGAGTTTAACCTCAGGAGGAGGAGCGCAAAGAAGGAAGACAGATCTGAGCCATTGGATCTGAGAAGAAACCCCGACAGTCGTCGGATCTGCAGGGAACTGCACGGAGGTTAAGCCTCCGTGAGTAGCAGGAGGAGCCATCGGGATAACGACCATCGGGAAATTGGAGTTCTCGAGGTCATGTGAGTTGGGACAGCGGTAGTCGCGAAATCCTGACGGGATCTGGACCGTCCAATTGAGCGGAAGACACGTGGCAGAGATCCAACGCCATCGACATTTAGGCGCATCGGGAAATTGGAAATCTCATGGACAAAAGAATGGGTAAATCCACACTGGAAACCCTGGCATAATCGGAGCCGTCCATTCGAAGGACAGGTGGAAAAGGATCGGGTGCTGTCGACATTTTGTTCATTAGGAAATCGAAGTTTCCGGTGACAAGTTGTTCGCGCACTTGGATTCGCAATACGCGAAACCCCGATCAGTGGGGAACAACTGTCAGAGAAGTAGAGGAGGAGGACAGCGCCATAGTGGAGGACAGTTGTCAACTAAATGGAACGTCAGAATTTGAACGATCAGGAATCCCGTAGGTGTATGCATTAAGGCATCACAAACCCCAAAACCCCGACGGGGTAAAGCTGCGGTCATGGGGCAAATGATCACATGGACCAGGGCTTAGCCTAAAGAAAAATGCGTTAGGAGCATATTAGGATAGGAATATCGTGAATCTAGAAGATGTGCATGCGTTGACATCGCAAGTGTCGAAACTCCAATAGGAGTAGGCCTCGAAGGAGGAAAGATCGCGGTCGTGGGCGCATGGTCATAGGCGTCAGGAGATAGAACCAGGGGGGATAGCACGTGGAGAGGAGCCATTAGAGATCGGGGATTCACGAGGACAGGGATTTGTCACAATAGAAATACCGAAGCCCCGAAGACCGATAAGAGAATCCCATGTGGAAATTTCTCACGGCAAGTACTGAAGGTCGTGAGGAAAGATAGGACCTATGGATCGGGTACTTACAGGAGAGATTCCCAAGGGAATCCAAAGAGCTAATTGAGCTTACAGAAGAGAGGGAATTCGAAAGTGATCCTGAGAGTGGGAGAGCTTGACAGGGTGAGGTCACCTCTCGTTGCATCAAGTGGTATCATAGCGAGTTCTTATCTGTATATTTCAGGCAAGAAGAGAACATAGAGGAGAGAAGAAGGAAGACAAAGTTACTAAGGAATCTGTAAGGACTTGCTTGCAGGTAGGCAGCAATCCATAGACAATCAGCAGGACTGTGAGAGGATGATGAAGTTGGAACACTCAGGGATGCAGAGTGACAGCAGCAGATCTGTCAGAGAGGCAGACAGGGACAGTAAGATGGCCACTGAAGGCCATAGAAAGAAGATCAAGGACGAAAATCTTGTCGAATGGGATGAAGAAGAGACTAGAAAGCTCTATGAATTAAAAGTAGACATAGAGAAGCTGGAACTGCGGATGAGGCAGGAAAAGAAAGCCAAGATGAGATGGGTATATGAATGGCCCATGAAAGAACCGAAGGTGAAATGGCCAGTCCGAGAGTTGATGGTCATGAGACAGTGTAGGCTATTGAGAAAGTGGTTGAGGTATGCTAAAAACCTCAAGGCCACAGAGGACAAAATGGTTGAGGAATGTTGGTCAGAGACTGGAAAGGGTCTCGATGATTTGGATGATGAAGAAAATGAATTGGGATCATCTGAAGATCTCATAGACTGCTAGGAGGGCAGTGGAAGGTTTCCAAATTTCCAGATGGGCAAGGGAAAAGAGATGAGGTTGGTTGAGGATCTCATGGATTGTTAGGAGGAAAGTGAAGGAATTTTGCATTGCCAGCTGGGTAATGAAAGGAGATCACTGAGGGATCTCGAAGACTGCTAGGAAGGCAACGAAAGCATCTTAGACTGCCAGGTGGGCAGAGATGAAACTACGAGACCATCTAAGGGTCTCATGGACTCGATGAAGAGTTCAATTCAGCAAGGGTTGCTGATGAATATGGGATCGGTTGATCGCATGGTCTACCAGGGAAGCAGTGGAAGCATCCCATATTGCCAGGTGGGCAGGGATGGGAAGATGAATTTGGATCAGCAGGTACAGCGGACAGTGGACAATCAAAGGAGACGAATGATGATTGGGGGAATACAAGTATTCCTGACATTTGCCCAGGAGGAGGCAGACAGTTGTGTTGCAAGTGCAACAACAAAATAGTCACAGAGGATGATGACTGTCGAAGAAGAAAAATTGGAGCAGACTTTGAAATCTGCCCAAGCAGAAATGAAAGAAGAGAATGAGCATTCGGTGGAATGTCTCAACACATTCAGCCAACAATATGAGATCACTGTAGCATTAGAGCTGAGAGCAGAAAAAGCTACAGAAGAAGAAGAAGAGGATGACGAGCATTCTGAGGAATGCCTCAACATTTTCAGCCATGAAGCTGAAAACAATGCAACAGAGGAGGTTGCAAAAGCAGATGAAGAAAACACAGACAACATATGTTTTGTTGATCTGTGGGATCAACTAGAAGCCCTGGAGGAAAGGATAAAAGTGCAGGGCGTGCACATCCAATAGGTGAAGTTGGAAATGGATGAAGATGGCATGGGAGATCATGATGATCTGCCCAATGGCCAAAAATGTTTGCAGCTGAGGAGACTGCAACAACAAAACCAGCCACTGGAGCAGTTGGATGAAGTGATAGAAGATATCAGAAGGTTGATGGTAGATTCAACAGACACTACCCGCAGGGAGCAGCTGGGCAGAAGGAAAGAAGCAGTAGCAGCAGCAGAGCAGCAGGAGGATGGAGCGGATGGACAACTCCATAGATTCGTTTTTGATCCAGGAGGATTCCAACAACTACAGTGGAAGCTCATGAGCAGGAGCTCATGATTTTTGCAGCTGTGGAGTATGATGCAGGAGCATCGCTCCATGCCAGCTAGCTACCCAGCCAACCACGTCAGCGCGCATGCATTCAAATGCTAAAAGAGAGAGGCGCAGCCTCATTTGAATTTGAATTGAATGTAATTTAATGTCTTAGGTTGTTGAGCCAGGAAAGTCGTGCCTTTGAGCAAGCATTAGGTAGATCGGACTTTATTGAAGATCGGCTGAGATCTAGATCCAGGCACTGGACTAGACAACCATTGATTGTATTTGAATATGGTAGGTAAATCCTGGAGGGAAGCGCTCGATGAGCCCCTCCGGTAAAAGATATTTTTAGATCTCATTTTGAGTTAGATGAGTTAGAGAAGAGAAGAGTCGAGGAGAGCTCGAAAACACTTTGTAAAATACAGGCATTTGCCATTTTAATATAACAGAGCAGTTTTTCCTGCATTTCTGTCATATATGCATGTCTATGTGTGTTCTTTGTATATACTGTGAATGTATGTTATGTGGATGCATTCTTCAGGGGTTTGCTTGATTTCAGGTTGAGGTTCTTTGAGTTTTCATGTCAAGAGGGCATGACAGAGTGTTGCAGACTCTGAATACCAGTGCGTGTGTGCACTTCTGAACTCTGAGGAGTCAAACAAAGACGTGCTGAGACAAATGATCGAATTCAACAACTCAGGAAGAATACCTGTGAGGTTACTAAACACCTCAGGAGGTAAGGTTGTGTGGGTGAGAACACGGTTGCAGACATAATCACTGAGGATTCTGTAGGAGCTCTGCCAGGTGGGCATTGAGGGTAAGCATGAGGTACTGGAGGAGGAACTCTGCGGTGAGTTCAGAAGACATAATCTTTGAGGATTCTGTAGAGCTCTGCCAAGTGGGCATTGAGCGTGTGTACAGGAGTGCAGGGAGGAAGAAGAACTCTGTAGAGAGTTTGAGAAAGACCAGAATCACCGAGGATTCTGAGAAGCTCTGCCAGGAGGGCATCGAGCAGGTGCGAGGAGCGCACGAAAGGAGACAGAACCGTTGGAGTGTTCTGAGGAAGAGAAGACACTCCGCCAGGAGGGCATCGAGCAAGTGTGTGAATAGGCATAGAAGAGAGGAAGAGAACTCTTTTGAGTTCTGGAAGTTGAAGGAAAGGTCCACTAGGGAACTTTCACTGGGTTACTGAACACCCAGAGAGAGAGAGGAAGACTCAACAAGGAGGTTGCTTGAGTGAACTCAGCCAGGAAGGCATTCTATTCTCCATCTGTGGGAGGAGGAAAGAAGGATAAAATCCCTCAAGGGGTCTGAGCGGTTGCTGAAGCTCAGGAGAGACAACTCAGTGTATGCGTGAAGACTCTACAGGAGGTAGAGATCAAATCTTCTAAGATTTGGAGAAAGTTCAGGAGGAGTAAGCGTTTGTGCATGCACAATGAGGCTCAAGGTTGTGGATCTCGCGGAGGGAACAGACGGCAAAGGTCGAGACCCTTGAAGGATTGAAGGCGCGCAGGGAGATCAGGAGAAGTAACAGGAGCCGTCAGATCGGGTGGAGAAAGAAGATATGGACCGTTGGTTTTACGCGTTCAAAAGGAGCTCAGGAGGAACCAACAGCAGGAGGAGACCGACAGCCGTGAGATCTCACTCGAATACCCGACCACCATTGGATCGGGAGAGGGTGCATGGAGTTTAACCTCAGGAGGAGGAGCGCAGAGAAGGAAGATAGATCTGAGTCGTTGGATCTGAGAAGAAACCCCGACAGTCGTCGGATCTGCAGGGAACTGCACGGAGGTTAAGCCTTCATGAGTAGCAGGAGGAGCCATCAGGATATCGACCATCGGGAAATCGGAGTTATCGAGGTCGTGTGAGTTGGGACAGTGGTAGTCGCAAAATCCCGAAGGGATCTGGACCATCCAATTGAGTGGAAGAAACGTGGCAGAGATCCAGCGCCATCGTCGTTTAGGCGCATCGGGAAATCGACAATCCCATGGACAAAAGATCGGGTAAATCCACACTGGAAACCCTGGCATAATTGGACCCGTCCGTTCGAAGGACAGGTGGCAAAGTATCGGGCGCCATCGACATTTTGTTCATCGGGAAATCAGAGTTTTCGGTGACAAGTTGTTCACACACTTGGATTCGCGATACGCGAAACCCCGATCAGTGGGGAACAACTATCAGAGCAGTAGAGGAGGAGGACAACGCCGTAGTGGAGGAAAATTGTCAACTAAATGGAACGTCAGGATTTGAACGATCAGGAATCCCGTAGGTGTATTCATTAAGGCATCACAAACCCTGAAACCCCGACGGTGTAAAGCTGCGGTCACGGGGCAAATGATCACATGGACCAGGGCTTAGCCTAAAGACAAATGGAGCATATCGGGATCGGAAGATCACGAATCTAGAAGACGTGCGTGCGTTGACATCGCAAGTGTCGAAACTCTGATAGGAGTAGGCCTCGAAGGAGGAAAGATCATGGTCGTGGGCGCATGGTCATAAGCATCAGGAGCTAGAACCAGGGGGGCTAGCACATGGAGAGGAGCCATCGAAGATTGGGGATTCATGAGGAAAGGGATTTGTCACAATAGAAATACCGAATCCCTGAAGCCCGATAAGAGAATCCCGTGTGGAAATTTCTCACGGAAAGTGTAAAGGCCATGAGGAAAGATAGGACCTGTGGATCGGGTACTTACAGGAGAGATTCTCGAGGGAATCCAAAGAGCTAATTGAGCTTACAGAAGAGAGGGAATTTGAAAGCGATCTTGAGAGCGGGACATCGTGACAGGGTGAGGTCACCTCTCTTTGCATCACACAATGACAAATTTTCCGATAAACTCCCTAAGGACTTTGTTCATCAACCTCATGAAGGTACTCGATGCATTTTTTAAGCCAAATGACATAACAAGCCATTCATACAACCCTTCATTGATTTTGAATGTTGTCTTCCTTTCATCACCGTCTCTCATGCAGATCTGGTGATAACTGCTTTTCAAATCAATCTTTGAAAAACATTTTTCTCCACTCAAGCAATCCATCAGATCATCCATCCTCGGAAATGGAAATCTGTACCTGATGGTTATCTTTTTGATCTCCCTCGAGTCATTCCACATCCTCCAGCCTCTGTCTTTCTTCAGACTAAGTACTGTTGGAACAACACATGGACTCAAGCTTTCCCTGACCAAACCTTTGTCCAATATATCCCGGACTTGTCTTTTAACCTTTTCATTCTCTTGCGGTGTCAATATGTATGTGGATTTGCTTGGAAAACTGTTTCCTAGTATGAGATCAATATGATGACTCACACTTCTAATCGGTGGCAACGAACGAGGTAATTTGTCCACTACAATGTCAGCGAACTCCAACAGTTCCTGAACTTCTTCTGGTAAATCATCAACCCTTGTGTTGGTCAAAACAATTCTAGGTTTTCTGACCACAATGAATTGTGGTTCTTCCTTCTTCTTAACCTCTGTAAGAAGTTCCTTCCCACTCATGAGAAGTACAATGTTGCTTACTTTCGGCTTCACCTCCTTATCCTTAATTGGAAGTAACATGTGAGTCCTCCCATTCTTCTCTAGGGTGTATGTGTTCATTCTCCCATCATGAATCACATTCCTGATATTTCCATGGTCTACCCAGCAATAGATGAAAAACATCCATAGGAATGACATCACACAATATCTTATCATTATATCCTCCTATCTTAAATTCAACTAAACATTGTTTAGTGACAGTTACCTGGTGTCCTTTTTGTAGCCACGAAACTCAATATGGGCTTGGATAATCAGTCGTCTCCAGTTCCATCTTCTCTACCATCTCAGTTGAAATGATATTATCCATGCTACCACTGTCTACAATGACCTTGCATACCTTGTCCTTGGTCTTGCAAGCAGTCTTGAAAAGTCTGGTCCTTTGAACTGAACTCTCCACCTCCTTCTCGGGTGTCAAAAGGACTTTTCGCATCATCAGCGATCTTCCACCTTCAGTGCCTTCTGCCTCAACATCTCACCTCTATGCCTCAACGATGTGAGCTTCTCCACTCTCTTTCTTTCTACCAGGAGACTTGTAATACTTGTGCCCATTCTTTCCATATGTGAAGCACGTTATTACTCCACCTCTTCCTCTTCCTCTACCTCTAGTACGAGGAAAAGTATTATTGTCAGCATAATCTCCTCTCTGTTCAGTATGCTTCCCTCTCTATGAGGTTCCCCCTCTTTCAGTTCAATTCTGAGGCTTATTCTAGTCCTCTTTGGGCTTCTGATATTTGTCCTGGGCAACTGATTTGCCTTTGGGCTGACTTCTACCTCGGCCTCTCTGACCCTGTTTTCGGTTCATCTTCTCTTCTGCTTTCAAAGCCATCTGATAAGCATATTCAACCGTTCAGATGGTTACCATGCTCATCTCATCTTGGATATCATATCTCAGGCCATTCAGATATCTAGAAACCTTCTCATCATCGTTCTCCCGATGACCTTCCCTGATGTTCAGCTTATAGAATTCTTCAGTGTATACCTTCACTGTCATCAGCTTCTATCTCAAGTTTTTCATTCTCCTGAACAGAGTAATTTGATAATATCTGGTGATGAATTTCGCCTTCAACTTCGCGATCATTCTATCCCAACTCTTGATCTTCTGCTTGCCTTTGCAGCATCTGTCAGCTTGTAGTTCATCCCACCACAATGTTGCATGTCCCTTTAATCTTGTGACAACATGCTTGAATTTCTTGTCCTCTTCGACATCTTCATAGTCGAAGTATGTGTCTAGAGCTCTAATCCAGTCTAGAAGCTCCTCTGCATCCAAGTTTCCCTCATAAACTGGAATGTCCATCTTCGCTCTTGCACCCATCCTTGCAATAGCTCTGATCAAATGTTCGTTTGATGCATCTTCGACTGCAACTTATTCTTCACGTTCAGCCTCAATCTCACTTTCAGAATCACTAAGATCCCCCGCACTGACTATGTGTCTTTGCGCTGTCTCCATGTCTTCAAGTCTAGATCGTATATCACGCATCTCTCTCTCTATAGTTGGATCTATCATCTTCCTGCCTCTTCTTCTGGGCATTTCCCTATCCTTTGGTGGATCAGGCGTTTGCATGTCCCTTCTCCTGGGTGGCATGGTGAAATCTTCTCTTTCTTTGCTACAGAAAGCAAAGAACCTTTCTACGCTCTGATACCACTTGACATTGACGCACCTTCCCTTCACAACCCGTAGGCCGAAAGGTCCACGTCAACACAGGATCTTTCCTTTTCCACTACCTGAAGAACTCTAAGAGGTTCTTCTATTTCCCTATAGGGAAATCTACACCCACAAAAAACTCTCATGGGATCCCCTCTTTACACTTGGGAGATCGGATTTCGTAGCTTCGCGAATCCAGTGGTCAAGCATTGGTCTCTTGAATCGCCAAAACCCGATACAGTGAACGCTAACCCTTTTCCTTTTCCTTTCGGGACTTTCCCTATCGTGATTTCTGCGATCGCGATGTCAAGGAACTCATCTCCCTAACTCCCAAATCCCGATTTTTCGAAACTCCGATACACACGTGAGTTTGACGTTTCAACGCTACCTCAAGCCTGTCGGAACTTTGAACTTCACGGTATCGCAAATTCTGATGCAAAGGTTTCGGAGCTTCGCCCCACGAAAACCCTGAAACAACGTGCCACCTATCTACTCACTGACTCTACTATGGCCCACACAATCCTCTTAACTTTAGAGATATTGCGTATCGAAATATCACGATTCCCATTACAATGTTTACAGGATTTCAACCTATGAACCCCCGATATGGAAATCTACGATTAAATCTGACGGCCCTTGTGGCTCGGATCTATGGTCCTTCCCCTCCTGAGCTTTGAACCTTTAGAGAATACTTCATCGTATCTCCCCTGTTCCTCCAAGAGATCTAACGACCCACGGAAATTCGTGAATTCTCCTCAGAGAATCCTAACCATCCGTCCTTCCTGGTGATTTCTGCGAAATGAACCAAGAATTCCTCCGTGAAAGCTTGTCCACCCATATGCAACTTTGCAACGCCTGAAAAACACTCCACGACACAAGCTTCCTATTCTTCTCTTCGACGATTTCTCAAAGGTCCTATACCTCCTGAGCTTTCTCTCTGCATCGAGTCTTAAAGAAGAATCTTATGCGCACTCCTTGCAGCAACCTTCAAACACTTCCGAGTGTTGAATCCTTTCGACCCTGCACACACCTGCAGCAACAGTCTCTCTTAGTGCTTCTCATAGGTTCACAACCCTGAGACTTCACTCGGCCTGCGCACTCCTTGGATGGATCCTGTACCCGACTGCACATCTACGGGAATGAGAATAAAAGAAAACCTATCTAAACCCTTTGTCAACGCACTCCTTATTTAAAATTTGACTGCACTCCTTGAAGAAATCCTTGTTCAGATAGAGAAACAATTGAAACTCATTCCTACTTCCTTTCAGACTTCAAACTCAAACATGAAATCATATACACAACATATAAAGCAAATGTATAACAGGAAGCAAACATTCATGAGCATATCATTCAGCATCAATACACAGAGAACAAACACAAAACCATGAATTGGAATCAAACTCTTTCTATTAATCCAAATATCTATACATGGGTGTTCTTACACAACTCTCTGCATGCTCTTTCTCTTCCCAACAATGTTGCTTCTTCTCAATGCTCTTCAATCCTGTTACAATACACAAGGAGGGTGTCTATATCTCGTTTCCCTCTTGCGCTCTAAAACTGTCTAATCTACACATTCAATTCTACCAACTTGCATTAACTACTATAAATTCCTTCTACCTACTAAGGACGAGAGAAAATCTCTCAAGGTCCATTTACATTTTACAAGTGCGCTTCTTCTTAATGACTTCATTTAAGATTGTGCATCAATTTCAAGGTGATTTCAAAATTTGTGTTGGCGCTCCTTCTAGTTGTCTGATGGTCTCCGCCCTGTCTCGCTTGATGTTGGAAATGCTCCTACATCACATTACCACACAATTTGAGGAGGACACTATCAAAAAACTTGAAGAGGAAATTTACAAGAAGCTCAAGGAATCCATAAATACTAATAAGGTGCAATAAAAATGCAACATATAATTGAAGCGAAAAATAATTTGATAGATGGGGTCACATTGCAACTTCAAAAGGAGAAAGAAAACATGATTCAAGAAGGTTAGAATAAGATTCTTGAAGAAGTTGAACTCCATATAGTGGATGAACACGAAAAATATGATGGTATTATTTCCAAGGCTATAGTATAAAAGAACAAGCAAACACTATAGAGGATGTCATTGTCTCTTAAAATAATATAGATGAAATGGGTTTGTAGAATGAAGGGAAACCATAAAATGTGAAACCATACCAACACCCTCATTGCTAGGAAATATTTCAAGGAAGACAAGAATATCAATATCAACATTATCAACGAAGAAGCATCACAAAACCATTATTAAAAAGTATATTATCATAGACCAAAATCTACTACAAATTGGAGAAGCTTCAACAATAATACATGGAATCAAGGGAAAGAAAGTTATGTAACAACTATCCACCAAGGATTATAACCGGAAAAAAAATGATTAAGGATGGATGGATCATCATCAACGGAAAGAAGAAAGCATGTGATATGTAATAGAAATACTCGAGAAATTAACTAGAAAAATAAACAACAATATTATGACCAAAACTGAGAGAAAAATAGCCATAAATTTATTTATAATAGGAGGCATGCTTATATAGATGCATGTTATTACATGATGCTTGAATGGGTAAAACTATAACTAGTTATCTATATATGATCAAATAATTCCTTGGGACTTGTTCCCATCTATTCTTATCCTCCAATGAGCTGAGAGAGTGTGCCTTCCAAGAATCTAGTTGGTTGAGGAAGTGTGCCTTCCTTGGGTTTCACATGGATGTTTGTTCAGTTTCCCAATTCCTCCCTATTTAATCAATGAATTGTTTGTACTTCCCTCTCCAAATGAGGAAATTCTTGTGCATGGCAGCTCCCAAAAAACATTTAACCTGAGTAGGAGGTTGGTCAGTGGGGACAACAAGGTAAGAGGTGTATTTTTTACTATGAGTGGTGGTATGGAGAGTGTCAAGTAAGTTGTCTTGTACGAAGGGAGGATGGAAATAATGGATTAACTTGACAAGAAGAGATACATTGCCATTATATTATAACAATGGGGGATCATATTGTTTCAGACTATTCACATTCACCACATCATGAATTCCAAGTCAGCGTGGAAATTCAAGGCCATAAGCATTGTCCCTAATGTAATACCCCTACGCCAAACCCCAATTGTAATGTAAATATAGGTTGGTGAGCCGAGATGATTTTTTCTAGAATGCCTTTGTATATGTATTTTGAGGCTAGAGTTTCGTTGTGATTTTTAGGCTAGAGAGCATAGATGCTAAAAGGACACTAAGCCTAACATTGTAATATGTAATCACACTTGAATTTTTAACAAAAATATATGATTGTTGTAGATCAATTATACAAAAAGAGTACAAGGGGGTAGAATTCCACTAGAAGGGAAAAGGAGGCTAAGAGTATATGAAGAGGGACTAATCCAAGGGGGACTATGCCCAAGGGAATATTATATTAATATTTCCTAAATTCTAATTATATTAAATTTTATCTTAAGTTCTTAGGATGGGGGAACGTGCCACAATTGGAGCCCAAGCTAGTTCAAAACATGAAAAGTGTCAAGTTAGGAACATGCATATAAAAAGTATAGTTCCGATTATTCTCCCATCATTTTCCACTCTTCACTTTCATCCCTCTCACGTACACTTTTCCATCTATCAGCCATAAATTTACTTGGAAATCTTTGGGGAGATGATTGTAACCAACGAACCTGGGTAATTTGAGACAAAGAGGTAGGGTGTCAGGAATATCTGAATTCTAAAGAGGTCGATTGTTAGGCCTGTGAGAATTCCCTTCAAGTGAGACAACTCCTAGGAATTTCTCTCCCTATGCACTAGTTAATAGCTACAGAGCTCTGAGACTTTGTGTCTGACCTGTTGTTGAAGCCCCAGAAGGGAAGTGGGGAATTTTAAGGACAATTGATCAGAGAAGGGAGGAGGTTGTAGTCTAGTTCAATAGTTGGCACCTTGACCTGAGTTTTATCATGCTTTTTAGACCTTGGTATGGCTTAGGAAGCCTTCCCTTGTGGATTTTCAAGAATTAGCTCATGGCTGACCTACTACTGAGCGTTTATGAGAAACAAAGTCTATGGATGGGAGGAATGTATTAGGTATACATGTACTTGGTCATTTACAAAAAAGATAAGTGTTCTGATGTGTTATTTATTTTATGTTAATTCTATTATGAAACTATTGTTATATTTCTACTTGCATTTTATGTTGTTAGACTAGATACATCTATTCATATGCAGAAAATTTTATTATTTAATAGTATCAGAGAGTCATAATTGTTGTGTGGCACGACCCAACTTAGGGCTCGATATTCTACACCCAATCAATTTGACGACATTATAAGGTCCATAACATAGAGGCTTTAGTTTCTGATGACGTTGAGATTTTACAAAATGGTGTTCCATGTAAAACCATACTTTATCACTAGGAGTAAAAACCATAGGGGAATGATGAGCATCATGGTGGGATTTGCAACACTATTGGGATGGCTTGATCACTTTAGATAATTCTACATGTTTGTGTGGTAGATTCTGCAATAATGAAAGAAATTATGTTTGTGTTGATTATGGAGCCTATGGAGCCTGATTATATTCTTGATTATGAGGTTTCTTTCAACCATGCTTGGACCCCATTCCCTAATGGGGGGGTGTGTGGGGGATTTCCCCCCAATGACTCTCACTAGGGGAGTCCGGGGAGGGTCCATGGGGGTCCCTTGTTAGGGATTTAGGGGTAGTTCCCCCAAAGTGAAATTTTGGGAAAGATTACCTTCTAAAATATTGTATTAAATATTGATCATTCATTATAAGTTCTCAGATATGATGGTAGAATTTATTTTAGGTTATTTTGACCTAGAAGGAAACCCTCTCTTATGACAAAATTTTATCGTGGTTGTCTATTATTGTGAATATTGTGTTCTGAGAGAGTAGACTATGAGAGAAAGAAGAGGAAGTTACAACAAGTCTGTTGTAGGTTGTATCCCTTAATTTTGTTGGATAATAAAAAGGAAGGACTTGGAAAATTATCTGGTGGATGAATCCCACACTAGGTGAACCACATATATTTGTGTCTCTATTTTATTGTGTATCTTATGTGTTTTATTTCCATATTTTTTATTTTATTTCTCTATGGTCTTGCTTTTCTAACAACTCGTATCAAAGAAAAGGTAACTCATAGGAAAAGAGGCTTACTGGTTTGAGTGGGAGAAATAAAGGAAGATGGGAATTTTAGCGTCAAGAAATTTAATGGCCAAAACTACCAATTATGGAATATGTAGGTGGAATATTATTTATATCAGAAGGATCTATTTATACCATTGGGAAGAATAGAAAATAAGTTGACAACCATGAAGGATGAAGAATGGGAGTTTCTCGATAGAAAGGTACTAGAAACGATATGGATGAGCCTCGAAGAGTTAATGGCTTTCAATATTTCAAAATAAAAGACAAAAAAGGAACTAATGGATGCATTGGCTAAACTATATGAAAAACCCTTGATTTCCAATAAGGTATTTCTAATGAAGCAACTATTTAATAATAAGTTGTCGAAAGGTGGGTCTATTGCAGATTATTTAAATGAATTTAATACAGATACTAATTAGCTAAGTTCTATAAAAGTGGAATTTGATGATGAGGTCAGGGATATTATAATGTTTTTCTGATTGCTAGAAAGTTGGAATGGCTTGGTCATGGTTGTAAGTAACTCTATTGCTGGTTCAAACACTCTAAAATTTGATGATGTTGTTGGTGGTATCCTTAGTGAGGAAATGAGATGGAAAATAACAAGTGAGACATCAGGTAATGCATTAAACATCGAGAACACAGGAAGACAAAAGGATAAAGGAAAGGACTCAGGGAACCATGAGAATTCTAGGAAGTTCAAATCCAAATCCATACTAGGAAAAATAGAGTGATTGAATTGTGGAAAGAAAGGACATCTGAAGAAATATTGTAGAGATCCAAAGAAACAAAGAAATGGATAGAAGGAGAAAAATCAGGAAGGAAATGTAATAGGTGATGTCTTCCAAGATTCTTTGATTCTTTCTATAGATAATATTTATGAGTCTTGGGTAATAGAGTTAGGGGATTCCTTTCATGCCACACCCCATAGGAAACATTTTCTAGATTATGTTCAATGTGATTTTGGATAGGTTCATTTGGGTGATGATGCACCATGCAAAATTGTTATAATGGTAAAGGTACAAATAAAGAAAAGTAATGGAAAGAAATGGTTGTTGAAAGAGGTAAGACATGTTCCAGATCTAAGGAAAAATATAATTTCAACATGGCAGTTGAAAATTGAAGGATGTATATCCATATCTATAGATAAGGCGTGGAAGGTCACCAAAGGATCACTAGTGATAGAAGAAGGAAAGAAGGTAGGTACATTGTATTTATGTACTAGTAATATTGATTCTTATATCTCTTTAGCTTCTATACGAGTGGATATATCTCTTTGGAATCATAGACTCAGAAACATGAGTGAGAAGGGGATGCATATACTTCACAAAAGGAATTTGTTGCCAGATCTTAAACAAATTGATTTGTATTTCTGTGAGCATTGTGCTTATGGAAAGCAAAAGAGAGTCATATTTCTTAGAGTTGGAAAAGAAAAGAAGAGTGAAAGTTTATATCTTGTGTGTACATATGTATGGCGACCATATCGTGTATCAACTCTTGGTGGCTCTCATTATTATGTCACTTTTATTGATGATGTAACTAGAAAAAATTAGGTTTATCGCATTCAACAAAAATATGATGTTTTTGAAAATTTTAAGAAATGGAAATATTTGGTTGAGAATGAGAGAAGAAAAAGGTTGAAGTGTCTCAGATCAGAAAATAGAGATAAATATTACAACAAGAAGTTTGGTGGTTACTATTCATACGATGGGATTCGTATAGAGAAGAAATTTCTAGGAACACCACAAGAAAATGGTGTGTCAGAAATGATGAACAAGACAATCATGGAGGGTGAAAGGAGTACGATATTTCATGTAGGGTTGCCCTTAAAGTTTTGGGAAGATGTTGTATATATTGTTCTTTACTTGATAAACAAAGGACCTTCAATTTTTGTGTATGGTGGAATTCCATATGAGGGATGGACAAGTAAAAAGGTAAACTATCGATTTATTAATACTTTTGGTTGTGAATCATTTTTCCATTTCGATAAATAAAATAGATTAAAGCTTGAGGAAAAATCCAAGAAGTGTACCTTTATTGGATACAGTGTTAATGATTTTGGTTATCTCTTATGGGATTATGAAAATCACAAAATCATTGGGAGTAGAGATGTCATATTCAATGTGTAATATTCCCACTAAAGTTTCTGGAAATTTTTCTCAGTTTAGAGAGTAATTGTTTTATCAAACAATTGTTGTTTAGAAGAATTGAATGTCCACTGATATAGTGTTTTTAGCACAATTTATTATTCCCTGTGAGATCTAATGGATACTCAGATTTGGAAGGCAATATAAACTGAAATCTTCCAGAATATATGAAGATCAAAGAAACTAATACAATTAATACATTGTAGCATCCATTAAACATTTATTGGATCAGCAAACAGAACTGAAACATGAAGTAATTAACATGATATTTATTATTGTATTAATCCTTACAAGATTTGAGGGATTAGCACAATATATGGCTTCCAAAGGGGGTCGCACACCCAGCAATGAATACCCTCGATCAGAGCTACCAAAAATTACAAAGTGAATGCATCCAACTTAGAAGAATATGTCTCCACAAACCAACAACTCGATACACACAACCAACTCACCTATCAATAGTGACATGCTCCAACAATACTATGAATAAACTATGCTCTGATTTATCACCCTCTGCCAAGAAGAAATGTGTTGTTTGGGTAGGAAGTGTGACCTGTAGAAGATGAGACTCGGGATGGGTAAATAAATCTGTCCCTAATGGATGTAAGGGACCCCAACTGATAAACAGTGATATTATCACTTCCACCAATGGATACCAAGAGGAAACTTTCCCCACAGTGATGGTAATACAACCCATCAATAATATTCTTCAATTATTCTCACTGAAATCACCCCTATCTCCAGGAAATATGCCCTCACTTGCTCCAGATAAGTGAGGTAAGGATCCATGCATGACAACTATGTACACTAGCTAGACTGTGCACCCAACTCCTCACACGTGCACCCAGATTGAGGGAAGATAAGTTTTCCAAGAATAATTCGACCTCCCCACTTAACAACTCAACCAACAAAGATGGAAATACAATCCATTTGAATCAGAATGAGAAATATGTAGTGATCTCTCCCTCAGACTCACTAGGGTATATAGTTTCAACACTAAAACCAACAAATGCATAAGGTTTTCCAAAAACCCTAGACTCTTTCCTAAAGAGCTCTCAAAAATCATTTTTCCAAATGAGTGAATGCAAGAATGAGGGGTGCCTTCTCTTTTCCCCTCTTTTATTTCTTCATGGAGTTATTTCCCGCTCACTTTACATTTTAATTTTCTTTTAAAGTCACTTTATTCTTGCACGCTTTATAATTTTTAAGTGACTTTTTTTTGCCTAAGACCCATGTCCCCCTCTTTCCCTTTTTCACTTTATAAAGTCATTTCCTAGGAAAAGGTTGAGTTCCCTAGGTAATTTTTCTTACTTAGTGTCACACATCCACTACGACAACCTAGATTTTTCATCTTTTTCTTTGAGGGACAGAATCCTTGAGACATCTATGGGGCCTAGCATAGACCCTCCCTTCCCTTATCCTCCTCCAAATGACCACAACTTGGCCTTAGCGCAAGTGCCTTTCAAAACTCGCAAGTTTAGAGTCAAGACTCTCGACTCCACTTTCTCCAAACATCGATACCCGAGATACGATATGGGTATGGTTCCCTCCTCACTAGCGCCTACTACATGTAACTATAGGCTATGCCAAACACTAGCACCACTCACAACTTTGCTGGTTGAGGTGTTGAGCCCTCATGCTCCTCCTTTGCGAATTCATGAGATATGAGAGGTCAACGTTACGTGGACTCTGCCAAAGTGACGCGCACCTACCACTTGTCTCATCCACTATACTCTACTCACGAGTTGTGTCACCACCACCCATCGCATGAGACCTCAGCTCTCGTCATTTCATGGCCTTAGCGATCAAGGTACAACTTCTTCATCCTATGAAACTCCGAGCCACGATAAGTCAACAATGGGTTGGATCTTTCCCAAGTGACAAGGTTCCATCATTAGTCACCTGATTCCTAGGATAAATACTAATGCTACTCGTGAATTCGCGAGTGGGAGTGTTGAGCCCTCGTGCTCCTCCTTCATGAATCCCCGAGATACAATAAGTCAACAATGGGTTGACTCTTTCCCAGGCGACATGTGTCCATCACCTTTCACCCACTCCCACCTTTCTTTAGGTGCTTGTTGTTACACCACCTATCAACCACATGGTCCCCACCTAATGGATGTGCCACGTGTTCGCATGAGGTGTCTATTCTCGACACTTCACGACTTCTATAGTCGAAAAGAAACTCTCTCAACTTTCGAACCCTCGATAGGAAATATCCACGAAAGTTATGATCCCATGATTCTCCCGTGGCCTAGATCCAATGACCATGATCACGTCGCAATATCTCAAATTGTGATTTCGTGTAGTCCTACCCTTGACCACCCCAAGTCATGAGTCAACAATATTCTACTCTCCTGCCTGTACAAAGGCTAAGATCAACGGTCAATAGGGCTCTGTCAGATCCTTGGATCTACGGTTCGAGATCCCATCCCTACTTGCGAAGGATAAAAGATTCTAGGTGTTAACGCCTACGCTCCTTCTATAGATCCATTGGTCTTAACAGATCTGGCGTATTCCTGAAAGGATTTCGACCGTTCATCTACCAAATGATAGGATATTCTCTCTCTTTCTATAATTGGACTCGCTATCCCTTCTGAGCTTGAATCATGAAATTCAACCTCTTGGGGCTTTAAACTCCCATGAATCCGAGACCTTAGAGAGCTACTCTTCCTTGCAGAAGGTTTCCAAGCCCAGATTTCATGAACCTTCAGACGGTTCTTGGGAAATCACCCCTAATCTCAGTCAAGTCTCTGGGTAAAGGTTCAGCATGGTCCCGAGGTTTATGGGGTGGTCCCCAGAGAAGAGTACTCTCAAGGGGATTTCCTAAAACATTGCGAGAGTCAAGCAAAAAAGACGATTCTTGGTGGAGCGAACTCATGCCCCAAACTTAATAGTTAGTACAGAAACCAAGGATGGCATGTAAGCATACACATACATCCATTATTTCCAGTTTAAAACACTAGGCAATCATTCTACAGAAAAATTATTACAGACATATAAACATAAGCATGTATTCATGATATTCAGTTCAAAATACAAGGTATAAAACACTTATTAGATCTACCAGGTGTGATGAAATTATTGAGAGGGGTGCTTGTTTCCATCCAATTGTAGGCTCAGTGACTCCAAACAGATTTACCACTAGCCACCCCCGAGCTAGACCACGATGCTTTGAGGTTCAGTCTCCTACTTCCAACTCAACGGAAGTCAAGGATGAAGGTTACTCTCCTTCTCCTGATACAAGAAAATAATCCAGGACAAAGGTTATTCTCCTTCTCCGGATATTCATAATTCCCTGTGTTTCTAGGGTTTTCTCCAGTTCTCTTCCGCAATCCCCGTCGCGCGCACTCTTCTCCCCTTTTCTTACCAGATTTCCTCCCTTGCCAATTTGTCTGCAAGGTTGCGTGTGGCACGGATTTTTCCATCCATGGTCAGGTCTGAGGGTTGTTATGGATGGGAGGTTCACCCCCATCCCCTCATTAACTCTTGAGGAGCCTCCCCACCTACCAATCTGACAGGAAATCCATTCGAGGTTCAAAGAGCTGCTTTGGTTTTTGAGCAAGTATAAGCTAGTACCATAATGGCTCGGTGGAAGTTAATGCAACCATTCTAGGTCCCTTCCACCACCTCGAATTAACCATCATGGTCTCTTTTAGCACATCCCTCTCCCATCATTCATGCAACACATATCCATAAGATAATTTACATTCATCGACCTTTTATGCAAAGGTCTATCAAATCAAACATTCACATCTTTGAGTTTTCCATAGTTCTTGGCCAATATAGTTATTTTTACAGATTGGGGGAAACAGGGTGTTAAAATTCCCTCCCCCTTAAAGGAACATCGTCCTCAATGTTTTATTTATCAATATGATGTGTATGTATAGAAGTAAAAAAAATTGGATATGTCTGTTTCATGGCATCTTCCATTCCCCATGTAGTCTCATCTAGGCCAAAATGTTTCCACTACACCTTGACCTGTGAAATGGTTCAGTTCCTTAGTGGGGTTTCCTTTCTGTCCAGTATGCATTGAGGTTGTGGCAGGAATTCTCCCTCCGGTTCCGCCTGGATCATAGACCATTCAATTATATGATTAGAATCATGTACATATTTATTCAATAATGAAAGAAAACATTATGTTCTTTTACTATGGGAGGAAGTGCTAGCCTATAGGCTATAGGTCCCACTCTATATAGAACTTCAGAGGGTCCACAATATCGAGGTTCCAACTTTTCACAAGCTCGCATCCTCAGGGAACCCTTCCTGGGCCTAACTCTGAGATACACATGGTCTCCCGTCTTGAATTCTCTTGGGGTTCTCTTTCGGTCGGCGTAAATTTTTTGTCTGTTCTAAGCAACCTTTAGATTTTATTTTATCCGAGTCACTTGTTGTCCCATTTATTTCAACATGTCGGGTCCAATAGTAACTCTATTCATGGGATTACTCCAACTGACTAGAGTGTAGCACAGTCTACCATAGAGGACTTTGAAAGGGCTCATCTTCAGGGATTCTTGGTAGCCATTGTTGTAGGCGAATTCCACCTGTGGCAGGAAATCTTCCCAATTTTTGTGTTGATACATTACATGCATACTTAGCATGTATTATAATATTTGGTTCACTCTTTCCATCTATCCATCGGTTTGAGGATGATAGCCTCTGCTAAATAGTAATTTGGTCTCTAGACCAACCATCAAGGATTTCCAAAAGTTGGAAGTAAATTTTGTGTCTCTATCAGACACGACCTCTTTAGGCATACCATGTAGTCTGACTATCTCCTTCATGAATATGTTGGCGATGTCTATTTCCTTACAAGTCAACTTGGCGGGGATAAAATTAGTGTACTTGCTCAGTTTATCCACCACTACCATGATGGCGTCATTATGTTTAGTTGATGTTGGTAATCCGATGATGAAATCCATGGATATGGTTTCCCATTTCCATTCTGGGATTGGTAGAGGTTGTAATAATATTACTGGGTGTCGGTGTTCTACTTAAACCTATTGGCATTCTATGCATTTGGCTAAGTACTCAGCTATGTCTTTCTTCATTCCAGGCCAATAGAATTGTTTCCTAGTGGCTGTGATCATCTTATGGTATCCTGGATGGCCAGTATATGGTCTTTTATGTAGTTTGTCCATTATGAACCTCTTCAAGTCATCACAATATGGATTATACAATCTATTTTTGTAAGTTAGCAGACCTCCATCTATCATCCAGTAGCCTTCATACTTTATCCATGTGGGTTGTTTCCCCAAGTACGAGGTCACGGTCTGGAAGAATGTGTTTGTTTCTTGTGCATTCCTGACTCTTTCCTTGATATTTGTCTTGCAGGTGCTCACCACTGTCAGGTGAATTGTTTTCCTGATGTAGGAGCATCGAACAAAGACAAGGCATGCACCTAAACAAAGAAAAAGCTGGACGTGGGGATGAAGAAAAGGGGCACTTTTTTATGAAGTTTGTTTTGAATTTTGAAACCAAAAGCATTAATGTAATAGTTAGGAGGAGCATAATTGCATTTATGTTTTGAAGATAGGAACATATATGGAGAGATTACTCTCATCTATCATATGTAAAAGGCATTTAAGTTTGCTAATGTAAAAGTAGGCAGATATGAATGTTAGATTGGACAGTTTATAAGTGTAGGAGGGAAAACGGATATCGACACCCTCACTCTTGCATTATTGGATCATTAGCACAGAAAATAGGATGAAGAGTTGTAGCAGAGAGTTGTAGAGAAGAACCCATGTAAAGGAGTATTTGAGTTAATATATGAAGCTTTGACTCAACTTTAATTATGTTATGATGCTTACTATTTACCTTTGTTGAATGGTATGTTTACAGTTATTTTACTCTCTCTGTTTATGCATTTGTTTCAATGTTGTGTTGAATGAGTGATTCCATGTTAAGTATATGAAGTCTGAAAGCTAAAGAGAATGAGTTTCAATTGTTTCTCTTCCTAAGAGAGGTATTGCAAGGAGTGTAGTGAAAAGTATGCAAAGTGTGTGTTGACAAGGGTTCTGAGTTTTATCTCAGAAAGCTTAGGAGGGATACCATTGTTATCATTCTAGTAGAAGTGCAGGCGAAGCACAGAGCTGTGCAAGGTGTGTGCAAGTCGGTCGAAACCTTATAATTTATCAACTAAAGGAAAGTTGAAGGACCCTTGTTACAAAGAGTGCACCGAGTCGAAGACTCAAATAACCCAAATTTATTTGAAAGTTTTCCACAAGGAGTGGGAGAAGGAACCTTTTGGAAGCCTTGATTTCAGGAGAGAAATCACAAGAGGGCTAGCACCTTTGAAGAGTTCGAAGGGAGATGGGGATTGAAGCCTTCGTATGAATGTTAAGTTTAGAAGGAGAACATTCAGTTGTTTGGAAAAAGCCATTGAAGCATGAATCGAGCGGTCAAAACTCTCTGTGGAGAGCTCGCAAAGTCACGAGGACCATAGGATCCAGTGGAGTTGTGGGATCTTGCAGATTTGAAAGGTGGTTAAATCCCAGAAGAACCCAACACCTTAGGATCTAGGATCAACGTGAATCATTGATCGTGTTTTGCATGAGCGTTGTATTATATCGTGAATTCGGGGATTTGTAAGTTAGGAAGGTAGGACCAAATCCTTTGGTTGTGCAAACTCCCGAGTAGTGAGAAGTAGGAGCAACCGTCGGATCATGACCTCTTCTCTATATCATGTATCGGGGTTTCGGAGCTTGGGAGGAGTCAGTTTCGACTACAGGAGTCACAAAGAGTCAAGGGCTGAGGTATCAGGTGAACACATGGGCATCCATCAAGTGGGGACCACGTGGTTGACAGGTGGACACTCATCGCCTGGGAGGTATTCAACACCATGTTGACTTCTCGTGCTTCGGGATCTTGTAAGAAAGGAGAAAAGGGGATCAACAAATCAACTCATGAAGTTTTGAGCCACAAGAAGTGTTGAAGGACTCGAGTCTTCTATAACTTTTGCATCTGAGAGTTTCTTAAAAGAAGGGGTCGGAGGTTCAACCCTTCAACTGGATAACTCACGAGTTGTGAGTGAGGTTAGTGCTTAGCTCTAGTCAGTCATTATGTATGGAGGGTGCTAATAGGGAGGAGCCATACCCCATCGCAACTCGAGTATAGGTGTTTGCTAAAGAAAATTCGAGGGTCTTTGACCCACAAACACGCGAGTGGTGAACGGCATTTGCATAAGGACTAGGTTGTGGTCGTATGGAAGTGTAAGGCTCACACCTAGAGTTAAGGAGGATAGGGTGGTTTTTTCAGGAAGAACCTATGGATACACTCTTGTGTGTGTGAGAATTTCCCATAGGGAAATTGAAGAGTCAATCCGACTTAGAGGAGAATTAGAATGATCCTATGCAGATCTCAGCCTGAGGGAAAAGGGGGTTTGCATCAGTTGTGGTATCAGAGCACAGAACAAGTCTTTTCTTTCTATAGCAGGGAGAAGAAAAAAAATTCTCATCCATTTCACCGAGAAGAAAAGATATACCAATGCTTGATCTAGCAGTGGAAAGAGAAATGCGCAAATTACGTGTTAGGCTTGATTCTATGGAGACAACGGAGAGGCACACAGTTGACGTTGGGGATATCAGTGAAGTTGAAAGTGAAAATGAAGATGGACATGAAGGAGAAGAAGTTGTGGTTGAAGATGCTGCAAATGAACGCCTATTCAGGGATGTTGCAAGGATAGGTGCGAGATAAAAAATGGACATTCCAGTGTATGAGGGAAACTTAGATGTTGAAGAGATTCTAGACTAGATTAGAGATTTGACTAAATACTTCGACTATGAGAATGTTGAGGAAGACAAGAAAGTCAAACATGTCATTACTAGACTTAAAGGGCATGCAACACTATGGTGGGATGAACTGCAGGCTAACAGATGCTGCAAAGGCAAGCAGAAAATCAAGAGCTGGGATAGAATGGTTGCAAAGATGAAATCCAAATTCATACCCAAGGATTATCAAATCACTCTGTTTCGGAGGATGCATAATTTGAGACAGAAGCTGATGTCATTGAAAGAATACACTTAAGAGTTCTACATGATAAACATCAAAGAATTTCATCGAGAGAACGATGATGAAAAAGTTGTCAGGTACATGAATGGTCTATGATATGACATTCAAGATGAGATGATCATGATGACCATTCAGACCATGGAAGATGCTTATCAGATAGCTCTAAAAGCTGAAGAGAAGCTGAGCCGAAAGCAAGGTCAAAGAGGCTGATGTAGAAGTCAAGCCAGAGGCAAACCAATTGCCCAAGACAGAACTCAGAGACCTAAAGAAGAGAGGAAGAAACCTCAAACTCAACATGAGAGAGGAGGAAGCTCACAAAGAGTGCAGTATGTTGATAGGAATACTTTTCCTCGAGCTAGAGGAAGAGGAAGAGGTAGAGGCGGTGAAGTAAAATGCTTTGTCTATGGGAAAATCAGACATAAATCCTATGAGTGTCCAGATAAGAAAATAGATGGTGGTAAAACTCACATTTCCGAAGCTCAAGGATGGAATGTTGAGGCAGAAGACACTGAGGTCGAAAGATCTTTAATGATGAGGAAAGTTCTCTTAATGCCAGTGAAAGAGGTAGAGAACCCAGCCCAAAGAAACAGTCTATTTCAGACTACTTGCAAAACTAAAGACAGAGTATGAAAATTCATAGTGGACAGCGGTAGCATAGACAATCTCACATCTACAAAGATGGTAGAAAGATGGAGCTGGATAATGTTGTACATCCAAGCCAATACAGAGATTCGTGGCTACAAAAAGGACATCTCGTAAATGTCACTAAAGAGTGTTTAGTTGAATTTAAAATAGGAGGATATAAGGATGAAATATTATGTGATGTTATTCCCATAGATTTTTTGTCATCTTTTGCTGGGTAGACCATGGAAATATGACAGAAATGTAGTCTATGATGGGAGAAAGAACACATACACCCTGGAAAAAAATGGTAGGACTCACATGTTGCTGCCAATTAAGGATAAAGAGGTGATGACAGAAATGAGTAATACTGTACTTTTCATGAGTGGGAAAGAACTTCGTAATGAGGTTAAGAAGAAGGAAGACACACAATTTATTGTGGTCAGGAAGCCCAGAATTGTTTTGACTAGTACAAGGATAGATGATTTACCAGAAGAAATCGAGGAGTTGCTGGAAGAGTTTGTTGATATAGTAGTGGACGAACTACCTTATTCGTTGCCACCTATCAGAAGTATAACCCATCATATCTACCTTATACCTGGAGCCATCTTACCGAACAAAGCTGCGTACAGGTTGATGCCATAGGAAAATGAAGAATTTAAGAGACAGGTCCATGACTTAATGGACAAAGGATTGATTCGGGAAAGTTTGAGTCCATGCACTGTTCCGACAATGATCATCCCAAAGAAAGATGGAGGCTAGAGAATGTGTACAGACTCAAGGGAAATCAATAAGATTACCATCAGATATAGATTTCCATTACCAAGGATGGACGACTTGATGGATTACTTGAGTCGAGCAAGATTTATTTCAAAGATTGATTTTAAAAGCGGATATCATCAGATTAGAATGAGAGAAGGTGATAAATGGAAGACAACATTCAAGACGAATGAGGGGTTGTATGAATGGCTTGTCATGCCATTTGGCTTAACAAATGCACCCATTACTTTCATGAGATTGATGAATGAAGTCCTGAAGGATTTCATAGGGAAATTTGTCATCGTATGTCTTGATGATATATTAATCTTTAGAAAGACAAAAGTAGAACACTTGAAACATTTAGCTGTAGTGATGAAGAGATTACAGCAAGGGAAATTGCTGATAAATGTGAAGAAATCATCATTTATGAAGACATAACTCATTTATTTGGGTTTTGTTATCTCTACAAATGAGTTGAAGATGGATCCAGAAAAGGTAAACGTAATTAAGAATTGGCCATCACTCAAGAGTGTATTTGAAGTTCAAAGCTTCCATGGTTTGGCTAGTTTCTATAGGAAATTCATGCAAAATTTCAGTGGAATTAGTGCACCAATGATGGATACGGTGAAGAAAAGACACAAATATTTTCACTGGACAGAAGAAGCAGAGAAGAGTTTCAATCTGTTGAAGAAGAAGATCACAGAACAACCAATTATGGTTTTGTTGGATTTTAGCAAGACATTCCAGGTCAAGTGTGATGCGAGTGGATTTGCAATTGGAGCGGTCTTGAGCTAAGATGATAGGACGATCACATACTTTAGTGAAAAACTGAATGAAGCGAAGATCAATTACTCAACATATGACAAAGAAATTTATGCAGTCATACAAGTGCTGAAGAAATGGAGACATTATTTGGTTCCTAAAGAGTTTGTTTTGTACAGTGATAATCACACTTTGCAATTCGTGACTCAACAGGAGAAGTTGAACCAAAAACATGTTAAATGGGTTGAATTCATGCAAAATTTTACTTTTGTGACTAAGCATATTTCTGGAACTGTTAGCAAAGTTGTTGATGCTTTGAGTAGGAAATGTTTGCTTATGCAGGAATTTAGAGTCAAGACTTTGGGTTTTGATAACCTCAAAAAAATGTATAAGGATGACCCAGATTTTAAGGAAGCATATGAGGCATATGAGAATCCAATTCTAAGGGATAGAAGCCAATGGACCGAGTATATGATCCAGGATGGATTATTATTCAGGGGAAATCAACTATGTATTCCAAAGTGCTCCATGAGGGAGAATTTGCTAAAGGAAAAACACAGTGGAGGATTGGCCGGACATTTCGGTCATGACAAGACGTTCTCAAAGTTGAATGGCTCATATTTTTGGCTAGGGATGAGGATAGATGTTAAGAAATTTGTGGACAGGTGCAAAATTTGTCAGCACATGAAAGGAAAAAGGAAGAACACAGGGTTATACTAACCATTTCCCATACTAGAAAGGTTGTGGGACGCAGTGAGCATGGATTTCATATTGGGACTGCCAAGAAAACAGAGAGGCTATGATTTAATCTTTGTGGTAGTCAAAATATTTTCAAAAAGGGAACATTTCATACCATGCCAGAAAACCAGTGACGCAACTCATATTGCGAACCTGTTTTTCAAGGAAGTCATCAGACTTCATGGCTTACCAAGGATTATTGTGTCTAATCGGGATACTAAGTTTCTAGGACATTTCTGGAGGACCTTATGGAAAAAGTTGGGGACAAGTTTTTCTTTTAGCTCAGCATATCATCCTCAAATGGATGGGCAGACATAAGTTGTGAACAAAAGCTTGGGAGACTTGTTAAGGAGCTTAGTGACTGAACACCACAGTCAGTGGGATCACATTCTTCCACAGGTAGAATTTGCTTACAATGACTCACTCAACAGAAGTACAGGGCAGAGTCCATTCCATATTGTATATGGAATGCGACCAAGGGGAGTTTCTGAATTGAAAGATTCAGAACAAGCATAATTCAGGAGTGCTAGTGTAGAGGACTTTTTAGAAGCAATGAAGGAGCTTCACAGCCGAGTTAAGGAGCGATTGCGGAGTTCAAGTCAAGAATACAAGCATAGAGCATATCAACACAGGAAAGAACTTCAATTTGAAGTTGGTGATCTGATTCTTGCACATCTAAGGAAGGATAGGTTCCCAAGGGGAACGTATAATAAACTGAATATGAAAAAGATTGGACCGTGCAAGGTCATAAGGAAATTTGGGGCAAACACATATGAGATTGAATTACCTGATGGGGTCAGAATCTCACCGATATTCAATGTTGCGGATTTGTACCCTATAGAGTTGAAGAAGCAGGAACAAAAAATGAATAGAAAGAGGTTCAATGGACCAAACAAATGCATGTAGCTGAAAATTCGTAGATGGAAAGCATAATTGACAAGAGGATTAGTAGAAAGACCAGGAGAAAAGAGTATTTTGAATACTTGGTCAAATGGAAGGGACATCCAGTTGAAGATGCTAGTTGGGAAGATGAAGAAGAAATTCATAAGCATGGATAGACCATGCAAGAGCTCATGAACAGGAGTTCATGAAAATTTTCAAGCGAGGGAGTATGATGCAGGAGCACCGAACAAAGCCAAGGCCCGCACCTAGCCAAAGAAATAGTTGGACACACGGATGAAGAAAAGGGGCACGTTTTTATGAAGACCGTTTTGAATTTTGAAACCAAAAGCATTAATGTAATAGTTAGGAGGAGCGTACTTGCATTTATGTTTTGAATATAGTAATAGATCTAGAGAGATTACTCTCATCTATCAGATGTAAAAGGAATTTAAGTCTGTTAATGTAAAAGTAGGTAGATATGAATGTTAGATTGGACAGTTTAGAAGTGTAGGAGGGAAAATGGATATAGACACCCTCACTCTTGCATTATTGGATCATTAGCACAGAAAATAAGATGAAGAGTTGTAGCAGAGAGTTGTAGAGAAGAACCCATGTACAGGAGTATTTGAGTTAATATATGAATCTTTGACTCAACTTTCATGGTGTTATGATGCTTACTATTTACCTTTGTTGTATGGTATGTTTACAGTTGTTTTACTCTCTCTGTTTATGCATTTGTTTCAATGCTATGTTGAATGTGTGATTCCATGTTAAGTATATGAAGTCTGAAAGATAAAGAGAATGAGTTTCAATTGTTTCTCTTCCTGAGAGAGTTCCTGCAATGAGTGTAGTGAAAATTCCACAAGGTGTGTGTTGACAAGGGTTCTAAGTTTTATTTCAGAAAGCTCAGGAGGGTTACCATTGTTATCATTCCCGCATAAGTGCAAGTGAAACATAGAGACGTGCAAGGTGTGTGTAGGCCAGTCGAAACCTTAGAATTTATCAACTAAGGGAAAGTTGAAGGACCCTTGTTACAAAGAGTGCATCGAGTCGAAGACTCAAATAACCCAGAGTTATTTGAAAGTTTGCCACAAGGAGTGTGAGAAAGAACCTTTTGGAAGCCTTGAGTTCAAGAGAGAAAGCTTAGGAGGGCTAGTACCTTTGAAGAGTTCAAAGGGAGCTGACGATTGAAGCCTTCATATGAAAGTTAAGTTCAAAAGGATAACACTCGGTCGTTTGGCAGAAGCCATTGAAGCATGAATCGAGGGGTCAAAATTCTCCATGGAGAGCTCGCGAAGTCATGAGGACCGTAGGATCCAGTGGAGCCGTATGGATGGTGAGAAGACTTCATGAAAGAAGTGTGAAGTTTCTAGAGCCGTGGGATCTTGCAGAGTTGCAAGGTGGTTAAAGGCCGGAAGAACCCAACACATTAGGATCCATGATCAACACGAATCATTGATCATGTTTTGCATGAGTGTTGAATCATATCGCAAATTCGGGGATTCGTAAGTTTGGAAAATAGGACCAAATCCTTTGGTTGCATGAACTCCGGAGTAGAGAGAAGTAGGATCAACCATTGGATCAGGACCTCTTCACTATATCGCGTATCGAGGTTTGGAGGTTGGGAGGAATTAGTTTCGACTGAAGGAGTCATGAAGAGCCAAGGGCCGAGGTCTCAGGTGAACATGTCGTCATCCATCAAGTGGGGACCACGTGGCTGACAGGTGGACACTCGTCTCCTGGGAGGGAGTCAACAACCTGTTGAATTCTCATTCTCCAAGTTCTCATAAGAAAGGAACACAGGGGCTCAACAAATCAACTCGCGAAGTTGTGATCCACGAGAAGTGTTGAAGGAGTCAAGTCTTCTCTCACTTTCGCATCTCGGAGTTTCGTAAAAGAAGGGGTCAGAGGTTCAACCCTTCAACTCGCGAACTCGCGAGTTGTGAGTGAGGTTAGTGCTTAGCTCTAATCGTCGGCTATGCATGGAGGTCGCTAACAGGGAGGAGCCATACCCCATCACATATTGGGTATCGACATTTGTTGAAGAAAAGTCGAGGGTCTTCAACCTGCGAACATGCGAGTGGTGAAAGGCATTTTCCCAAGGACCAGGTCGTGGTCGTATGGAAGTGTAAGGCTCGCACCTAGAGTTAAGGTGGACAGGGTGGGTTTTTTAGGAAGGACCTGTGGATACACTCTTGTGTGTGTGAGAATTTCCCGTAGGGAAATTGAAGAGTCAATCCAACTCAGAGGAGAATTAGAACGATCTTAGCCTGAGGGAAAAGGGGCTCTGCATCATTTTTATACTTCTGCTAAGGGCATCATCCACCTTAGTTTCCTTTCCTTTAACATGTTTTATTTCAAAATCAAACTCACTAAGGAGAGCCATCCACCTAACTTTTCTGGCATTGAGCTTTGGTTGGTCAAACAAATATCACAAGCCAGAGTGGTCTGTCATAAGCACAAACTCCCTTCCCAGGAGGTAATGTCTCCACATTTTTAAGCCGTGTACTATGGCGGCCAACTCTAGATCATGGGTCACATAGTTGACTTCATGCTCATTCAATTTTCAGGATTCATAGCAAACTACACTTCTCCCTTGCATAAGGACTCCTTCAAGCCCTTCCTTACAGACATATTTGCACACGAGGAAGTCATTTGTGGGATCAACGATCTTCAACATGGGTGCATGGGTCAGTAGATGTTTTAGGGATTGAAATCTTTCTTCACATTCTTCTATCCACGTGAATTTAGCTCCCTTCTTCTAGAGGGCAGTGATTGGACAACCAATCTTGGAGAATCCTTTTATAAATCTTCTATAGTATCCTGCTAAGCCCATAAAGGATCTGATATCTGAAATGTCCTTTGGGGTAGGCCACTCCATGATAGACCTGGTCTTGTCAGGGTCTACTACTACTCCTTCTTCAAATATGATATGGCCCAAGTGATGTATTTGCTTCTGGAAAAAGTCGCCCTTGCTAAATTTGGCATACAGTTGATGTTCTCTTAACACTTGAAGCACAAGTCTAAGATGTTTCTCATGTTCCTCTCTATTCTTGGAGTAAGTTAATATATCATCAATAAAAACCAGTACAAATGTGTTTGGTAATTTGCCGAGCACATTGCTCGTCAAGCACATAAAAGTGGCAGGGGCATTGGTTAATCCAAATGGTACTACCACAAACTCATAGTGACCATATCTCGTCCTAAAGGCAGTTTTGTGGATGTCTTCACCCTTGATTGGGACTTGATGGTATCCAGATCTCAAGTTAATCTTTGAGCAGATGGAAGCGCCTCCCATTTGATCGAACAAGTCATCGATCCTGGGTAAGGGGTCCTTCTTCTTATGGTTACCTTATTTAGTTGTCTATAATCTATGCATAGATGGAGGGTACCATATTTTTTCTTTACAAACAAAACTTGTGCTCCCCATGGAGACATGCTGGGCCGGATATAACCTCTATCCATCATTTCTTTTAGTTGTAATTTAAGCTCAACTAGCTCAGGTGTGCTCATCTTGTAGGGTGTTCTAGACACTAGCACCACTCCTGGTGCAAGTTCTATCGAGAAGTCAATGTCCCTTCTCAGAGGTAAACCCAGTACCTCTTTCGGAAATACATCTCTATATTATGTTAGTGTGGGGTGGTCTTTGAGGCTTGGTTTGTCATCTTCAACCAATTCCAACACCTGTATCGCATAAAGTAGACATCCCTTTCCGCAATACTTTCTCATTTGAAGGGTTGATATTCATCTCACCGAGACAGGTTTTTGGATCCCTCGAAGGGGTATCCTTCTTCCTTATTCCCCCACACATTCTAAGGTTTTATGGTAATAGTCCAATCTAAATTTATATGTGGCTAGCCAATCTATTCCAATCAATAGGTCATATGATTCTAGGGGTAGTATGTTAAGGGTTGCTTGGGTGGGGAATTCACCCATAGTGAATTGGAAAGCTGGTATGACCTTCACTACCTTTCTTTTGGTGCCAATGGCTAACTGTACCAACCATGGCATGGCATGTTTATGTGGTTGTAATTTACACTTATCAACAACCTTAGGAGCTATAGAACTCAAATTTGAACCAGGTTCAATTAGACTAGACACTATATGGTTGACGATCATACCTTTCATCTCCACCACTGAAGCTTGGTGGTCAGCTTGTTTATTATCCAAGGTTGCATAGACTTGCAACACACTCCTGGCCACATCATTGACGGTGGTAGATTCTTGAACGTTGTAAATTCTTCGATTGTTCTGATGTCAGTGCAGACAATCCCTCAATAGATGTTCTTCTCCACAACCCCAACATTTCAAGGGTTCTCTCTTTAGGTTATCAATCTTTCCTGGGGTAGATTCTGAAGGTTTATTTCTTCTCTGGGAGGGGAAATTCTGCCAGTGTACACTTTGGGTTGGGAAGCTCATCCTTGAGTCCTTTTTATAGTTTTTAAATATTGGGGATTTAAACCCATTTTTCTGGAATCCCAAACTATTTTTTTTCTTCCAGCCTTCGCGAGGTTCTGTTCGATGTCCCAGCTGTTCATAACAATATATTGCCTTTCAAATAGTGCCTTCTAAGATCTTTGGCTCGTCAAACTCAATCATGTTCTGATAGTCTTTAGGTAGTCCACTGATGAATCGTTGCACCTTTACCTTTTCTACTTTTATATAGGGTACGTACCTCAGCAACTCGAGGAATCTGCTGACATATTCCTCTATGGTGAATTGGCCCAGCTTGACTTCATAGAATTATTTAGTCTTTTCATTGAAATACTTATCCGACAGATACTTCTTCCTGAATTATTTCTCAAACCATTCCAGAGATAGGTCCTCTTCATGAATCCCTTTTACATTCTTAAGGTCTTCCCACCAAATGGATGTTTTTCCATTCAAGTTGAAGGTGGCTATTCGGGCCTTCATGTTTTCTGAGAAGTCATGGACTCTGAAATATTTCTTTAGTCCAAGCAGCCAGGCCTCCGCTTCCTCCCCCTTCTTTATTTCACCGTCAAAAGAGGGTGGTTTGGCCTTCTTGAACTCTTCAAGATTATGACTTTTGGAATGCTTTTGCTTCTTCCATTTTCTTCAGGAATAAGAACTAGTTATGCTACTAGAATATCCCTTTGAGTCCCCAGTTTCCTTTCTACAGGAATCATCCGATGCTTGTCCCTTATCTCTCAGGTGGACCTTTCTTGAGGTGCTCTTCCCAGTGTGGCCACTCAAAAGACCATGTTTCCATATCTCAGGTGGAATTTGACTTTTCTTTGTCTATCGTCGGTCCGCGTGACTGATGTCAGGTCCATGCTACAATTGTCTTTGTATGTCGCATAAACTTTGCAGCAAGACTTCATTAATTTCTATTTGCTTCTCTTGCTCTTTTATCAACCTCTCATTGTTGGCCTTGCAGCTCTCTAGTTCGACCATGAGTCTTCTCACAGTCTCATCTAGATCTGGAGGGGTCTCTACCGCTCTCTTTTCGTCAGACTCTTCATCTCTATTGTGGGAGCCATCCCCCACTTTGTGGTGCGTCACCATTCTATGCATCTATAGTTTTCCTGTGGTTGATCATCCTCTTGTTGTGCAAGAAAAACACTTGTTGTTAGTCAACATTATATTCATTCACAATCAGTGCATAATTCATTTTTTTGTTTTTTTTCAAATGCATACACACAATAGGAATTTTCATTCTTAACTTCAGCTTTTGATAAGGGGGTTAAGATAGAGGGTTACTCCTTCTAACAATACTTCAAATGGAGTTTCTTCACAACTCGTTCGTGAGACCAAGTAGGCCAAGTGTTGTAACCATGCTTTGATACCAATTTTTCGCACATCCACTATGGAAACCTAGATTTTTCGTCTTTTTCTTTGAGGTACAGAATCCCCGAGACATCTATGAGGCCTAGCACAGACCCTCCCTTCCCTTATCCTCCTCCAAACGACCACAACCTGGACTTAGCGTAAGCACCTTTCGCAACTCCCGAGTTGGGATTCAAGACTCTCGACTCCCCTTTCTCCAAACACCAATACTTGAGATACGAAATGGGTATGGCTCCCTCCTCACTAGCGCCTGCTACATGTAGTCGTAGGCTAGGTAAAACACTAGAACCAATCACAACTTCACTAGTTGAGGTGTTGAGCCCTCGTGCTCCTCCTTTGGAAATTCCCGAGATGCGAGAGGTCAACGTTACATGGACTTTGCCAAAGCAATGCACACCCGCCACTTGTCTCCTCCACTATACTCTACTCACGAGTTGTGTCACCACCGCCTGTTGCATGAGACCTCGACTCTCAGCATTTTGTGGCCTTAGCGATCAAGGTGAAACTTCTTCATCCTGCAAAACCTTGAGCCACGATAAGTCAACATTGGGTTGGCTCTTTCCCATGTGACAAGTGTCCACCACCGGTCACCCACTTCCTAGGCTAAATAATAACGCTACTCACATATCGCGACTTCACGAGTTGGAGTGTTGAGCCCTCGTGCTCCTCCTTCGTGAATCCTTGAGATACGATAAGTCAATAATGGATTGAATTTTTCCTAGGCGACATGTGTCCATCACCTTTCACCTGCTCCCACCTTTCTCTGGGTGCTGGTTGTTATGCCACCGGTCAACCACGTTGTCCCCACCTAACAGATGTGCCACGTGTTCGCATGATCCCTCGATGCTTGGCACTTCGTGAATTCTACAATCGAAAATAAACTCTCTCAAGTTCCAAACCCCCGATAGGAGATACCCACAAAAGTTTTGATCCCACAGTTCCTCCGTGGCCTATATCCAATGACCACGATCACGTCGTGATCTCGTGAATCATGAGTTCATGCAGTCCTACCCTTGACCACACCAAGTCGCGAGTCAACGAAATGATACTCTCTTTCTTGTACAAAGGCTAAGATCGACGTTCAATAGGGATCCATCAGATCCTTGGATCTATGGTCCTGGATCCCATTGCTACTTGCAAAGGCTGAAAGAGTCTAGGTGTTAACGCCTACACTCCTTCTCTATATCCATTAGTCTTGACAGATCTGGGGTATTCCTGAAATTATTCCAACCATTCGTCTAACAAATGATAGGGTATTCTCTCTCTTTCTATAATTGGACTCGCTATCCCTTCTAAGCTTGAATCACGAAATTCAACCTCTCGGGGCTTCAAACTCCCACGACTCTAAGACCTTAGAGAGCTACTCTTCCTTGCATAAGGTTTCCAGGCTCAAATTGCATGAACCTTCAGACAGTTCTTGTGCAATCATCCCTAATCTCAGTTGAGTCTCTGGGTAAAGGTTTGGCACGGTTTCAAGGTTTATGGGGTGGTCCCCGGAGAAGAGTACCCTCGAGGGGCTTTCCTGGAACATTACGAGATTCAAGAAAACAAGACGATTCTTGGTGGAGTGAACTCATGCCCCAAACTTAATCATTTGTACAGAAACCAATGATGGCATGTAATCATACACATACATCCATTATTTCTAGTTTAAAACACCAGGCAATCATTCTACATAGAAATTATTACAGGCATATAAACATAAGCATGTATGCATGATATTCAGTTCAAAATATAATGTATAAAACAATTATCAGATCTACCAGGCATGATGCAACTTCTGAGAGGAGTGCTCATTTCCACCCAACTGTAGGCTTAGTGACTCCAAATGGATTTACCACTAGCCACCCCCGAGCTAGACCACAATGTTTTGAGGTTCAGTCTCCTACTTCCAGCTCAACGGAAGTCAAGGACGAAGGTTACTCTCCTTCTCTTGATGCAGGAAAATAATCCAAGACGAAGGTTACTCTCCTCCTGATATTCAAAGCTCCCTACTTTTCCAAGGTTTTCTCTAGTTCTCTTCTGCGATCCCTGTCACATGTTCTCTTCTCCCTCTTTCTTACCACATTTCATCCGTTACCAATATGTTTGCAAGGTTACGTGTGGCGTGAATTTCTCCATCCATGGCCAGTTTTCAGGGTTGTTACGGATGGGTGGTTCACCCCCATCCCCTCATTAACTCTTGAGGATCCTTTCCACCTACCAATCTGATGGGAAATCCATTCCAGGGTCAAAGAGTTGCTTTGGTTTTTGAGAAAGTATAAGCCAGTACGGTATTGGCTCAGTTGAAGTTAACGCAACCATTCCATGTCCTTTCCACCACCTCTCATTAGCCATCGTGGTCTCTTTTAGCACATCCCTCTCCCAGCAGTCATGCAACACATATCCATAACATAATTTACATTCATCAACCATTTATGCAAAGGTTCGTCAAATCAAACATTCACATTTTTGAGTTTGCCATAGTTCTTGGCCAATATAGTTATTTTTACAGATTGGGGGAAACAGGGTGTTACAATTCCCTCCCCCTTAAATGAACACCGTCATCGATGTTATATCTATCAATATGACGTGTATGTACAAAAGTAAACAAAATCGGATATGCCTGTTTCATGGAATCTTCCATTTCCCATGTAGCCTCATCTAGGCCAAAATGTTTCCACTGGACCTTGACCTGTGCAATGGTTCGGTTCCTAAGTGGGTTTTCCTTTCTGTCCAGTATGCATTGAGGTTTTGGTAGGAATTCTTCCTTCAGTTCCACCTGGATCACTGACCAGTCAATTATATGATTAGAATCATGTACATATTTCTTCAATAATGAAACATGGAAAACATTATGTGCTTTTACTGTGGGAGGAAGTGCTAGCCTATAGGCTACAAGTCCCACTCTATATAGAACTTCAAAGGGTCCACAATACCGAGGTGCCAACTTGGCACAAGATCCCATCCTTAGGGAACTCTTCCTGGGCCTAACTCTGAGATATACATGGTCTCCCGTCTTGAATTCTCTTGGGGTTCTCTTTTGGTCGGCGTAACTTTTTTGTCTGTTATAAGCGACCTTTAGATTTTGTTTTATCTAAGTCACCTGTTGTTCCATTTCTTTCAACATGTCAGGTCGAATAGAAACTCTTTTCAAGGGATTACTTCAACTGAATGGAGTGTTGCATGGTCTACCATAGAGGACTTCTAAAGGGCTCATATTTAGGGATTCTTGGTAGCCATTGTTGTAGGCGAATTCCACCAGTGGCAAGAATCTTCCCACTTTTTGGGTTGATGCATTATATGCATCCTTAGCATGTCTTATAATATTTGGTTCACTCTTTCCATCTGTCCATCAATTTGAGGATGATGGGTTGTGCCAAACATTAATTTGGTCTCCAGACCAACCATCAAGGATTTCCAAAAGTTGGAAATAAATTTCATGTCTCTGTCAAACACTATCTCTTTAGGCATAACATATAGTCTGAATATATCCTTCATGAATATGTTGTCGGCATCTATTTCCTTGAAATTCAACTTGATGGGGATAAAATGAGTGGACTTGCTCAGTTTATCCACCGCTACCATGATGGTGTCATGTTTTTTAGTCGATGTTGGTAATCCGGTGATGAAATCCATGGAGATGGTTTCCCATTTCCATTCCGGGATTGGTAGAGGTTGTAATAATCTTGCTGGGTGTCGGTGTTCTTCTTTAACCTGTTGGAACTCTATGCATTTGGCTAAGTACTCAACTATGTATTTCTTCAATCAAGGCCAATAGAATTGTTTCCTGGTGGATATGATCATCTTCTGGTATCCTAGATGGCCAGTAAATGGTATTTTATCTAATTCATCCATTATGAACCTCTTCAAGTCATCACAATCTAGAATATACAATCTGTTTTTGAAAGTTAGCAGACCTCCATCTACCATCTGGTAGCCTTCATACTTTATCCCTGTGGGTTCTTTCTCCAAGTACGAGGTCACGGTCTGGAAGAATGTGTTTGTTTCCTGTGCATTCTTGACTCTTTCCTTGATATTCGTCTCACAGGTGCTCACCGCTGTCAAGTGAATTGTTTTCATACTTCTGCTAAGGGCATCAACCACCTTATTTTCCTTTCCTTTAACATGTTTGATTTCAAAATCAAACTCACTAAAGAAGGACATCCACCTAACTTGTCTGGCATTGAGCTTTGGTTGGTCAAACATATATCGCAATCCATAGTGGTCTGTCATAAGCACAAACTTCCCTCCCAGGAGGTATTGTCTCCAGATTTTTAAGGCGTGCACTATGGCGGCCAACTCTAGATCATGGGTCACATAGTTGACTTCGTGCTCATTCAATTTTTGGGATTCATAGAAGAATACACTTCCTCCTTGCATAAGGACTCCTTCGAGCCCTTCCTTATAGGCGTTTGTGCACACAAGGAAGTTATTTTTTGGATCAGTGATCTTCAGCCCGGGTGCATGGGTCAGTAGATGTTTTAGGGATTGCAATCTTTCTTCACATTCTAGTGTCCACGTGAATTTAGCTCCCTTCTTCTGGAGGGCAGTGATTGGACAACCAATCTTGGAGAATCCTTTTATAAATCTCCTATAGTATCCTTCTAAGCCCATAAAGAATCTCATATCTAAACGTCCTTTGGGGTAGTCCACTCCATGATAGACTTGGTCTTGTTAGGGTCTACTTCTACTCCTTCTTCAGATATGGCATGGCCCGAGTAATGTATTTTCTACTGGAAAAAGTCACACTTGCTAAATTTGGCATAGAGATGATGTTCTCTTAACACTTGAAGCACAAGTCTAAGATGTTCCTCATGTTCCTCTCTATTCTTGGAGTAAATTAATATATTATCAATAAAAACCAGTACAAATTTGTCTAGGAATTTGCTGAGCACATTGTTTGTCAAGCACATAAAAGTGGCAGGGGCATTGGTTAATCCAAATGGTACTACCACAAACTCATAGTGACCATATCTCATCCTGAAGGCAGTTTTGTGGATTTATTCGTCCTTGATTCGGACTTGATGGTATCCAGATATCAAGTTAGTCTTTGAGAAGATGGAAGCACCTCCCAATTGATTAAACATGTCATCAATCCTAAGTAAGGGGTACCTGTTCTTTATGGTTACCTTATTTAGTTGTCTATAATCTATGCATAGTCGAAGGGTACCATCTTTCTTCTTTACAAACAAAATTGGTGCTCCCCATGGAGACACGTTGGGATGGATATAGCCTATGTCCATCATTTCTTTTAGTTGTAATTTAAGCTCAACTAGCTCAGGTGTGCTCATCTTGTAGGATGTTCTAGACACTGGCACCGCTCTCGGTGCAAGTTCTATCGAGAAGTCAATGTCCCCTCTCGGAGGTAAACCCGATACCTCTTCCAGAAATACATCTCTATATTCTCTTACTGTGGCATGGTCTTCGAGGCTTGGTTTTTCATCTACAACTGATTCCAACACCTGTATCGCATAAAGTAGACATCCCTTTCTGCAATACTTTCTCATTTGAAGGGTTGATATTTGTCTCACTGAGACAGGTTTTTGGATCCCTCGAAGGGTTATCCTCCTTCCTTCTTCACCCACACATTGTGTGTGGCACAAATTTCACAATCCATGGTCAGGTATGAGGGTTGTTACGGATGGGCAGTTTTCCCCCATCCCCTCATTAACTCTTGAGGAGCCTCCCCACCTACCAATCTGATGGGAAATCCATTCCAGGGTAAGAGAGCTACTTTGGTTTTTGAGCAAGTATAAGCCAGTACAATACTGGCTCAGTGGAAGTTAATGCAACCATTCCAGGTCCCTTCCACCACCTCTCATTATCCATTTTGGTCTCTTTTAGCACATCCCTTTCCTAGGAGTCATGCAACACATATCCATAACATAATTTACATTCATCGACCTTTTATGCAAAGGTCCATCAAATCAAACATTCACATCTTTGAGTTTGCCATAGTTCTTGGCGAATATAGTTTTTTTTACAGACTGGGGGAAACAGGGTGTTACACTTAGCCTATGGGAACCAATTTAGGCTAGCAGAACCATTCATTATGCCTCCTAGGCCAACGGGGACATTACAATCCTCCCCGCTTGAGATTTCTTTTCCTCAAGGAACTGTAATCCAAGATGTTGCAATATTTTATCCCCTTCCCAAGTAGCATCCTCGATAGGCAGATTTTTCCATTTGATAAGGTACTCTTTAATGATCTTGTTCCTTAATTTATGCTTCTAGTCTCCAACACCTCCTCCAGAATTAGAATCAACTTGCACTCCTCACCCAAAGGTGGAAGCTCTATATAAATGACAAAATGTTGTCCCACAGGCATGAAACATGAAAGACATTGTGTATCTTACACCCCTCGGGAAGCTCTAACTCATAAGCTACCTTCCCGACTCACCTCAAAATCTTGTAGGGACCATATACTTGTGGCTTCAATTTCTTTGCCCCTTTCATTTTCAAGGATGATTGTCTATATGGATGCAAGCGAAGGTTTACCAAGTCTCCCACCTCGAAATTGCACTCCACTCTATGTTTTTTGGCGTACATATTTTGTTTATTTTGTTCCATTTTCATATTAGCTTTGAGAGTTTGCAATATGTCCAGACTCTATTGAATCCAATCTTTGGCATTGGGTGCCCGACTGTCCCCAAATTCTCAATCCACAAAGGTGGTGGTGTCATAACCATAAAAAGATTTGAAAGGTGTGATCCTGATCGACATGTGATAAGTGGTGTTATAAAAATTCTCACCCAAGTGTAGTCATTTTATCCATGCCTTTTATTTCCCCGATACATAACTTCGCAAATACCCCTCGAACAACTGGTTCACAATTTAAGTTTTCCCACCAGTCTGAGGGTGATAACTGGTAATAGGAGTTAATTCTATCCCTATGAGTCTAAACAACTCCTGCCAGAATCCCCCCATGAATCTGTTGTCTCGATCACTAACATTTGTCTTGGGTAGTCCATGTAGCCGAAATACTTCTCGAAAGAAAAATTATGCTACTTTCACTGCAGAGTATTTGGATGATATGGTGAAGAAATGGGTGAATTTAGTAAGCATGTCATCCACCACATAGATACAATATTTCCCATGAACTAGAGGAAGCCCTGTGATAAAATCCATTGAAATTCTTTCCCTTTTTTTTCTGGAATGGGAAGCGGTTGAAAAAATCCTGTTGGGTGGGTATGTTCCTCCTTGTTTTGATGAAAAATGTGGCATTCTTGTACAAAATTCAATACCTTAGTCTTGAGACGCTTCCAAGTGAACCTCTATCGAATTTTTCTACAAGTCTTCAGGTAACCTAGATGACCTTCCAAAGGATAAGTATGCGTTCCATGCATAATTTTTTCCTTCAACTGAGATTCTGGTACTAAATAGATCTAGTCCTTATAATATATGATGTCCTCAATAACCATGTACCTATCATCAGATATTTGACCATCAAGTATCTCACAAAAAAACCTATTTTTGGAGTATTCTATGAATAGAAGTGCCTTCCATCCCACTAAAATCTCCATGAGAGAGAGAGTGGGTATCCTAGATAGGGCATCAACAACCACATTAGTTTTTCCTTTCACATACTCAATCTCAAAATCGGAGGCTTGGATTTTACTAATCCATTTTTGTTTTCACTCTCTCAACTCCTTTTGCTCCATGAGAAACCTCAAGCTATTATGATCAGTCTTTACATTAAACCTATTCCCCACCAGGTACTACTGGAATTTGGTCAAAGCATCCATTATGGCCAACATCGCTTTCTCATATATTGAGTAATATTGCTCATACTCTGGGATTTTTTGGCTCTCAAACGCTATGGGGTGACCGTTTTTCATCAATACATATTGTATCCCAATTCATGAAGCATCGCACTCTAAAACAAAGGGCTGAGTGAAATTAGGGAGTGCTGAAATAGGGCATGAACTAATCACCTACTTCATTTTCTCGAATGTCTCCTGGGCCTCCTCTATCCAAACAAAAGCCCCATTTTTGGTGAGATCGGTCAATGGTGTTTTCAACTGGAAGAATCCATTAAAAAAATTCCTATAATAAGTGCAAATACCAAGGAATCTCTTCGTTTCTATCACATTCCTAGGAGTTGGCCACTCAATGATCACCCTGATATTTGCTTGGTGCACATGTACCCCATTCTTCCCAGTCACGTGCCCCAAGTAGAGCATATTTGTCATACCAAATTCACACTTGGATTCCTTTGCATACAACTGTTGACTCTCTATAATACCAAGTACTTCATCTAGGTGTCATAGATGATCTTTACATGGTTTGATGTATATGAGGATGTCATCAAAGAAGACCAATAAGAACTTCCTCAACTTCTTATTGAACACATGATTCATGCACGACTGGAAAGTGGAAGGGATGTTAGTTAGCCTGAATGGAATGACTAGAAAATCATAATGCCCATCGTGGCATCTAAAGTTTGTTTTACATACGTCATGCTCTCGTTCCTTACTCTGATGATACCTTGATTGAAGATCAATCTTCGAGAGAAATTTGGGTCCCCTGAGCTCATCCACTAACTCATCGATCTTGGGTATGGGGTATTGATTCTTGATTGTCTTCCTATTTAGTGCCTTGTAGTCAATACACATCCACAAAGTACTTTCCCTCTTCTTCACTAAGACCACGAAAGAGGAAAATGGGTTGGAACTATGGCAGATGTGACCCATTTTCAACAATTTGTTAATGTTTTTTCCAATCTCGTCCTTGCAAACTTTAGGGTGTCGATAGGGGTTTGTGATAACTTCTTGGACACCCTGTTCTAGCTCTATGATATGATCGAAACCTATATCAAGTGAAATTCCATGAGGAATGTCACTAAATAGTTTATGATGTTTGTGAAGTAATACCTGTAAGTCCTTTGCAAGTTGTTGTTGGAGGTCAGGTGGCTCCCTATCATAAATAAAATAGTCTATAGCCCACTTTATATCAACATGCCTCATAAATTCCTCCATGTTGTGCGATGACACAATTTTCGGTGGGTACAGGTGCATGGATGGTAGGTCCACTTTCTTTCCATATGGGCCTATGAACTCCATCTCCATGGTCCTCTGATATGTAGTGTATCTCCCAATAGAGTAAAGCCATTGAACGTCCAAAAGTGCATTGATGTCTGGTATGTCAACCACATAGAAATCATTTGTCATTGAGTAGTTTCCCATGGTTATTGTGAGATTGGGAATCCAATTGGTGGAACTCATACAGTGGCCTCCTGGTATGACTATTGTGAACCCATCAAATTCATTTTTCAGAATTCTTCTCCTCTTGACCACGTTATTTTCAATGAAGTTATGGGTTCTCCCCCATCGATCAATATTGTCACCTTGTGCCTCTATAGGATAAATCTTACCCTGAAGGTATGATACCTCAAAAATCGTGACATGGAGGTCATGATTGGGTCCTTAGCCCCATCCTGTGAAGAATCCTCTCCTAATCCTAGTTTTCCATGGTCCTGTGACTGCTCCACCTCCTCATCCTCATTACTATAACTATCAAAGTATACCTCAATGTAACGGGCCTTTCCCATTCTGTCCTTCTCGACGCATTTGTGCCCTAGTGCCTATGGCTCCTGACAGCTGAAACATAATTTATTTTTCCTCAATTATCTTTTGTTCTCTTCATCCAGTTTGGACTTGAAGTCCCAATATCTCTGAGGTGGTCTCATTTCCTTATTCTTTGCGGTGAAATTAGGTTTGGGTGGAAATTGGATTTTAGGTATTGCATCCTGCATGTCCTGAGAACTGTTGACTCTATCATATAAATAGGTAGGCTTGTAGGCCTTGGAAAATCCTCGTAGAGGCTCCATTATCCCCTCAACAAACAACATCACCAGACGACCCTTTGAAATTTCTAACACCATCACAATGACCCTCTGAAACTCAGATATATAGGCCTCTGGGCTACATGTTTGTTTGAACTGAGCCAACTCTCTGAACTGAAGCTCAGGGTCCTTCTTGTCAAATTGATCGATGAGTCTCTTTGTGAATTCGAGGTAGGAAGTAACCCCAACATGTCCCAAAGTGACTAACCCATGGTACCACCACTCATGGGCCTCACCATCTAGGTTAAAGGTGGCCAATTTAATGGAATCTGTCTCTGTCATCTAATGCAACTCAAAGTAAGTGTCGAGCTTCTGCACCCATGATCTAGCAGAGCATTTAGTGCCCCCGTCAAAGTTGGGAATAATGACTTTCCCAATGGTATGTTGCAACTCAAAATTGTGTGTCAGGGCCCTCTCGATTAGTTTCTTCTCTTCATATTGCAGAACTCTGTGAAGGACATGGCTGAGTGGAAATCATCTCCTAGTCTCTTGTACTCATCTACATATTCCCTATAGGCCTCATCCTACTCAACCTACATCAATGGACCTGCAGCCTCATTCCCCAAAAATTGAGGCATAGTGGGTTTGGGGGATTTTGTGTACAAGTGGGGGTGGCTCTGCATGGTAGTGCATGATTGGTTTACTTCTCCATTGTTTGAACCCCCATCACCATTTTTGTTCTTCTTCGTTGTTCCCTCCAATGATTTCTTAGAAAACTAACCCATGAGGTCTATCAGGTCCTTCTGACCCTTGGCCAAGCCATTCACGATATTGAACAAATTGTTGACCCTCGTATCATATTCTTCCCCCATAGTTCATTTTCCTTTACGTGTGATAGATGGTGCTTCCTCTTTTTTCCCTTCTTCTCTAACCACTTTTTCTTCTTCTTCCCACCTACTGGGATCTTGGGTTCTTCCCCTACATCTCTGGTAGGTAATGTTCTGCACATCTTCTGGTCTCATAAATCTTATTTTAAATGCCCCTTAGATCCCACAACTATAGAGGAACATGCTCTAGGACCACTATAATATTTCGACTAAATTTTCTGGAAGGTTTTATCGATTTAGAGAGTAATTCTTATGTCAAACAGTTGTTGTTTAGAAGAATTGAATGTCTAATGATATAGTATTTTTAGCACTATTTATTATTCCCCATGAGATCTAATGGATACTCATATTTGGAATACAATATAAACTGAAATATTCCATCATATATGAAGCTCAAAGAAACTTATAGAATTAAGACATTGTAGCATGCACTAAACATTTATTGCATCAACAAACAAAACTGAAATATGAAGTAGTGAACCTAATATTTATTGTTGTAGTAATCCTTATAGGAGTTTAGGGATTAACATAGTAGATGGATCCCAAAGGGGTTAGTACACCCATCTATGAGTACTCTTGATAAGATATACCAGAAATTACAAAGTGAATGCGCTCAGCTTAGGAGAATATGTCTCCACCAACCAAAAAATCGATACACACTCCCAGCTCACCTCTCAATAGTGGCTGGCTCCAACAATACTAAGAATAAACTATTGTCTGAGTTAGCACCCTTTTCCAAGAATAAATGTGTTTTCTGGGTAGGAAGTGCGAACTTTAGAAGATGAAACTCAGCCCAGGTAAATAAACATGTCCTTATAGGATGTAAGGGACCCCAACTGATAAACTGTGATCTCAACACTTCCACCAATGGATACCAAGAGGAAAATCGCCCCACATTGATGGTAATACAACCCATCAATAATATTCTTCAATTCTTCTCACTGAAATCACCCCTTGTTATCACTGAAATTTCGTCTGCACATGGTGACAAGAACTCCACATCGTCAGAACAGGACTGGAGTCATTCATGGCAAAGGATTAATTCCACAGCATTGCAAAAGGGTCAAAAACTATATAAAATGACCGAAAAATTGAAGGGCGCTTTACAAAACCTGGGTTCGCACGCGTATGCGCGTAACATCAACGTATAATGCGCGCATCAGCGCCTAATGCATGGTTGTTGGGCGAAAAACCCGCGCGCCTGCTAAACGGCGCATTTATTGAAATTGGTCGGCCTCCCAACCACTAATGGATCAGCTCCCAAGTCGATTTGACACCAAATCCGAGCTCAATCCTCATGGTGGGCTGGTCAAAGACCTAATTGAGCCCTAAAGAGCCCCTTTTCACATTCCAAAGAGGTCACATAATAACCCAATGCTAGGCTATAACAAGCCATGAATGACCACCATTTTCTCAAGGAATTCTGTGCATTGTTATGCTGCCAAGATTGTTAAAGACTCATTCTTTGACAAGAACTCATAGGCATCATTTCACAAAAGATATCCCTCTCTCTCCCTTGAGTGGATAAGCTTGGAGTTCTTTCACCCACATTTTCATCTTTTCATTGTAAAGGAGAGAAAGCTTTGAGGGCCTCAAGAGCCTTCCATTGGAGAAAGAAGGGACCCAAGTCCCCTTTCTTCATTGTGCCTTTGGAT
>ML777536.1:1005459-1081913 GCA_009831015.1 Picea engelmannii | reverse complement strand
TACCTAGTGACCAATTTTAGGACATCTACCCAGGTGGCGGTTGTGGGTTGCAATCGCACCTTGATTGGATTTTGTGTGGCTATTGGGAGGTATCGCCAGCTCTTTCGGGATATTGCACCCTCTACCCCTCATTATAACCAGTTGTTTCATCCTTCACTAGTTTCTCTTCCGGTGACTTCAGACCCCACTATTGAGAGCTATTGGAAGGTCCAGTGCTATTTGAGAGGAAGGACGTTACGTCTTCTAGGACACGAGTATTTTCTTTCTTTTTTATTCCCCCACGTGGACAAAACCCTCTTACCCACATATATGTTTCTTTCTCATTTATGTATGATGCACATCTGATTACAATTTGACTTGGATATATATATTGTGTAAAGACAACCACAACAAAGACTCTTGGTTCTATATTTCTCTCACCATTTGTTGCACACATTTTCACACAATTAGTCTGACATCATAGGGGAACCACAGAACCCCCGTCGTTCACGACGCTTGCTCAACCTTCCTCCTATTTTAGGGGGAGTCTCTGGTCATACTCGTTCATCGGTACTTCCTTCACACACTCCTGTGAGTGATACCATCTTAGGATCATCTTTGCTTGGTTCTACCTTACTTGGGTCCAATTCCCAAGGTCACACAGTCACTCGCTCTCCTTTACATGGAAGCGGGGGACCCACTTCCTCTCAAAGAGGGAGCACCAACCCACCTAGTCCCCATAAAGGGTCAGGTTCACAACACACCATGGCTGGAACTAACATTCCTACCACACTACAGATGCCATACTTGGCCTCTCTCAACATACCAGATCTCACCAAGCTTACCAATGATCCTATATTGCATGATGCCGCATGGCCTGCAATGACAACCAAACTTCTTTCTGACATACCAAAGTTTGAAGGGAAGGCAGGGGATGACCCCGCCAATCATGTCATGACCTTTCATCTATGGTGTTCTTCAAACAACATTATGGGTGATTCCATCAGACTGCGATTATTTCAACACACACTTACTGGCCCATCAACCAAATGGTATGTCGAAGAAAAATCTGGGTCCCATACGACCTTTGAATCCTTGGCCAAAGCATTCTTAACTTTCTTCCAATTACCCATCCGTCATGAAAATGGTCTAGAAATACTGTCTAATTTCAAACAGACCTCAGCCACCCACATCGCTGACCACATTCATGAGTGGCGTAGGCGACGTAGTTTGTGTAAAGCAGAAACCACCAAACAACAATGTCTTGATTGGTTTCTTAGATCACTTGTCGCTCTCCTTGGGAAGGATGTAGCTTCTACCTTCCCACAATCTGAAGAGGAAGCCATCAGTAAGGCTCAACAATATGACCTCATTTATGCACAGTCAGGATACTTGTACACAGTACTTCCTGATCTGCCAAAACCTGTGCCATTTGGCCAGGACAAACCTGGGATGTCTCACTCAGCACACAGACTAATAGGTACCACCACACACCATAGTACACAACCCCAACCACCACCGATGTATGGGACACCTCAATACCCGCTGGCCTATGGGGGCACTCCTTATTTCCCCCCACCCCCTTATCAACAGCCATATCCTGTTGCTATACCTCCACCCATTTGTGGACCACCACCGACGCCTCCCATACACCCACCTGTTCCTCCAAATAGTGGTACTCCCTCAACATCTTCTTATAGTACTGGTGAAAGCACACATCCTTCCTATGTACCTTACGGATCGACACCACCACAAAATCTTTATTTTCCCTTTCCAGGTCCTCCACAACCCATGTCTCCCCCACATCCTCATGCGGGGGTAAACTTTGTTCAACCCTCTGCTGCTCAACAATACCAAAATTTTGAACAGTTGAACACAGCCAACCCAACTCACCCTTCGAACAATGCCAAGAAGAAAGGACCAAATAGAAATAACAACAACCCGGGTCAAGGCGGGAATCAACCCCCACAACATCCACCCACTAGGGGCAACCCGAACCAAGGGAACCAAAACCCCCAGGGGGGAAATAACAACAAACGCCAAGGGCGGAATAATATTAAAACCATCCACCCTTGTGCTCTTTTTGGTGTCTATGGTCATTACACTCACCATTGCCCCCATATCGCTGATTTCAAAAGGTTGAAAGACTCTGGGAGCCTTCCCCCCTCCCCAGCACAACCTGCCCCTCAGCAGGCACAACAACAATACGCGCAACAACCCCCTCTCGCCGTACTGCAAAATCCTATCCCACATCAAGGTGTCATAAACATTCAACAAGACACGCAGCATCCCCCACCTCAGGCGGGACAGTACCACAACCCTAACAATCCAGTAGAGCGTACCATTCTCCTCACCAGTAAGGAATAAATCCTTCTGCAAACACGCAATCGTCAGTATTCTACAACAGCTGAGTCTACTCCCATCTCTGCCGAGACAAACCCCACACCGACGGGACCCCCATTGATAATCCATTGCCCTTCCGTCGAACCACCATTACGCATCCCTCGTATCCCCTTGCGCAGGAATGTTCACAACCCACAGGCTAGGGCAGCACATAACTACATCTTGGTAGATGACTTAGCGCAATCCCCGACTGCCATGTCAGTTCTGGAAGTCCTCTAGACTTGTCCAACGCAACGAAAATCACTAATTTCCGCCTTAGGGGCAATCGACCCGGCCGATACTCGACTCATCACTTTTGACCTTGATAGCTGCGAACCTCATCTTCCTGCCGTAGTTGCTATTCAAGTACCAGTAAAAATACGGAACATCAACATCCATCGATGTATCATCAATGAGGGAGCATCTACATGCATCATGTCCAAAACAGTATTGCAGAAACTTGGTTCCCCGAAACTCATACCATCCGCCATCACATTACGGGCTTATGACAGAAGACCATCATCTCCTGAAGGGCTCTTCCAAAATGTCCCTGTGGAACTCGGGGGCAAAACTATTCTCATTGACATTAAAGTTATCGACGCTGAACTCGATTACAATATATTGTTCGGACGTAGCTACATGTATGCTATGAAGGCAGTGGCATCATCAGTCTTTAGGACCATCATGTTCCCCCACAACGGAAAGATTGTGACCATCGACCAAGTCTCACATTATGAGCCAAACCCATCTCCCAATATCAACAACATTCTTCCTCTCATTCACACCAACAAAGACGTATATCCACTCATCGAGATGGGTCCTGGGATTTTCAAATATACATCCTTGTTAGGGACGTACCATGGAGCACCACCACTCCTTCCCCCTAGCCAAGTATGCGTCATTTCCTCTAAAGAAACTCACACGGAGGATGCTCATCCTCCTCAGGAGGCTTCAGTCATTCCTAACGTCTCAACAGTCGCAACATCACCCTCAAAGGAGCCTCCTGGGAACTCATCGACCCCCTCAGTCCACGAATCCACACCCCCTCAAGGGCCTCATCCCATTTGGGAAACAGTCCCCCGACCCCTTACTCAAATTCCCTTCTTTTACCCTCCACCCGGTATAGAAGCTTTCCAGGTAGCTGCAACGCTCACACTACCCAATATGGTGTTAGCAATCCTAGTGTGGTACTTACATCCACCTGAGTTGGTCCCTCGCCCACAGGCAGGAATCCCCATGACAATTCCTGTCATCACTCCCACTACCCCTACTACCCCCATACTCCCTATCCCCCCTGCTACAGTCGGGGGCAGGCGACAGAAGAAGGAGCCCACAACTCCACTTCCTCCGCGCATCCCACCACCTTGCGACTTGTGTGACAAAGAGGGTCACCAAACCAACAACTTCCCATCACTATCGGAATTACGGAATTTTATTCCCCCCAATCCAACCCCCACACTACCCATTACTACTGCTACCACTCAACCTTCCATTAGTAAAGGGTTAAAAACCAAATTCGCGTGTGCCATCTGTTCTGAGTATGGCCATTACACCCATCATTGTCCAGCACTACCTCGTTTCCGACATGCATTAGCTATCGTAAGCCAATACTTTCAGAACAACCCACGCCCTACTACGTCATCCACAACACCGCTCACTGACATTCGCTATGTCACTACTTCAGTCAATGAACGCGCGAGATGCCCTTACTCTCTTTGCAATTCATTAGCACATTTTACATTCCAGTGTCCTATAATCCTCGCATACAGGCAACGTCGATTGGCCCTACATCACCAACCTGCAGCGTCGGTAATTGACCTTACTCCATCACTCGAGGCTCTTCATGTCATTTCTCCAGAACCCGAGGCACTCCCAATACCTCCTTGGTTCTTAGATGGAACATCTAAGGATTTACCCTGTAACCCTCCCAACTCTCCTACTCATCTCCCTGCGGAGATTACCCATCCAACCACCATGGGTACCCCTCAATACTTAAACATATGGTTCATGACGAGCGAACCCTCACCATATGCTCACACCTCTCCCCTTTCTTCACCAGCAGGGGGCAATCACACTAGAGCTGAGATCACTCCTCACGATCCATTATATTCTCATCGTTTTCAATGTCACGAAGACATATTGGAAGAACTACAACGCCCAGACTCTCCCTAGGATGCACTACATCACCGTGCTGTCTTCCTTCCGCAGGAAGCCCACATGTCCCCTAGCCACAATTCCATTTACGCGGTCGAAACCAAAGATTTTATCCCCTCTGGGCCTATCGATTGGTTCAACAATCCTATTCCTGCACCCAACGCTTTTGAAGAAGCCAATCTGGCTAGCATTTCCCCCACCATCAAAATCAACATTTCCATTAAATAGGGCATCGTCGAAGAAATCATCATTGGAGTTGTTTGCACTCCTCAGGAAATCGCCGCATACAAAACCCTCTTCCAGGAATATCAGGATGTTTTCGCTTGGTCATACACCGAGATGCCCGACCTTGACCCATCTATTGTTGAACATCGTATTGACATCTGGCCAGACATCAGACCAGTTCGCCAGAAACAGCGACCGCTACACCCATCTAAGGCCGCGGCCATCAAAGCCGAAATTGATAAATTACGTACGGTCGGGTTTATTTACCCCATTGCTTACACTTCATGGGTTTCCAACCCTGTACCCATCGACAAAAAACAAGACACCATTCGCGTTTGCACCGACTTTCGCAACCTCAATAATGCATGTCCCAAGGACAACTTCCCAACGCCTTTCATCGATCAGATTATCGACGACTGCGCCGACCACGAGGCTCTTTCCTTTATGGATGGATTCTCTGGATATAACCTCGTCCTCGCCTATGATATCGCTCATGATACCTTTGGCCACGGAAAATTTGAATCACTTTGGCATGGCCCTTAAATTATCCAACATTGCCTCACTAAAGGCGCATACATCCTGGCCTCCCCCGAAGGCCTCTCGCTCAAAGAACCCATCAATGGGCTCTACCTCAAGAAATTTTATGCTTAAATGTAGTCAATCTACTTTAGGTTCTATTTCATTTTTTAGCATTTTTAATCTTTTTTCTCCCTCATCTAAAACTATCCTTTGTGCTATTGACAGATGACTCCTCCACCAACTTACCACATTGGTTACGCCGACGACGCCAGCCGTTGGACACAAAATCTCGCTTCGGTTGCTTGGGCTCTCTACACCCCTTCACACGAAATGCTACATTCCAGTGGCATCTGTTTAGGACCAGCAACCAACAACCAAGCCGAATACACTGATGTCATTGGTCTCTTAACCGACGCCCAGCATCATCGTATTCGTCACCTAGGCGTTTTCCTCGACTCCCAACTAGTCTTTCTTCAGCTCAACAATGTGTACCGTGTACGCGATCCGTGCCTCTTTCGCAAATACCTGCAGGTTAGATTATTATCTTGACATTTTGATTCCATTGCATTTACACATATTCCAAGAGAATTGAATCAAACAACAGATGAAATAGCTAACATAGTGTTAGACTGGCATATATCACATCAAGCTACAAATACATAAGCATCTCATACGTCCTGTCACAGCATATAGATAGGATCAACATCATCATCATCAACACACAAAACACATGTACAACACATTTGGATATCAAAAAAATGTATACTCATATATATATATGGGCCCATCAGGCCATCTGAATGTTTATATACAACAAAAATACATTGGCCCTCAGGCCCGTGCCACATCCCGGTACAAAAATCGGCTCACCGGCCTATCAAAACTGTATACAAAATACATGATACAATCAGGGTGCCTCTATCGCACCCCCAGTTGTCCCTCCCTCAGGAGGAGGTGGTGGCCCACCCCCACCAGCCCCAGGCGGTGGTGGTGGCACATCCGCAGGACCTCCCTGCTCAGGTAGCAGACGCCCTCTAGTCATCGCGGCGAGCACTTCTCCTCGTCGCACTAGGCTCCGCCATGGTGGCGGTAACCCTATACACTGTTCGAGGAACCCCTCGTCCTGGATACGGATCCACATTCCCTCAGGCACGTCCTGCAACACCGTCTAAAAATGGTGGCGTATATCATCCAAATCTCCTCCGGCTACCGCCGGAGGAGCGTGTGATGGCCCCGCAGCAGGGTCATCAAAACGACGCCTCCTCGTCGGTCTCTCGGGCTCTGCTGGTACCCCCGTAGCCTCATCTCGTCGCCGCCTTCCTCCACGTGGAGGTCTCTCTGGCTCTCTCTGAGCCGACGCTCTGTACAACTCTACCTCACGCCCGTGAGGTGCCAAATATGCACAAAACAAAACAAGCAACAACAGATCATATCAATCTCTATACATCATATATATGAACTGGTATATCAAAAAAAACACAACGTAAATTAATACATACAAATACACAGCATACCTCGGTGGTCGAACACCTCCCCAGGAGGCAACAGCATGTCCGGGTCCCCCCGGAAATCCACCCCAGCATAGGGGAACTGGAGTATAACCTGCGGCATCTGCCGCCATATCTGCGCCGCCTGCACAGTAAAATAATGTCCGCCTTTTCCACCACCATGGCGAACCAAAATCTATGACCACCACCTCAAGCGCGACTCTCGTACCCCTGGTGCCTCTAGTAACACCCTCGGGCGCAGCATCGACACCCTCTCCAAGAAATAGGCCACTAGGATGGAGCCAAAGGCAAACTCCCCAGTGCCTATGGACGAACAACGGTCCAGCTGCGCGATCATCCGCGCATGCAGGGTCAGACCCCAGGTAAACCGCTCACGTCCCGCCACCACCCTCTCCATCAAGAACAGCTCACCACCACTGATCTGGTGGGTCGCCAATGACCCGTACACTCGAATAATCATCGCTGCTATGCAACGATGCAGCAGGGAATCTATCCCACTGATACTCACTACCGTCCCAGCCATGTAGCGTTCGCCTGAGAAATATCGCTCGGTGACAGTACGCATATGAGTGTCCCTCCGTAGCACAGGCTCCGCCAGCAATGGTGTTCCCCAGAAGGGGAGCCGAGTCAAAAAGTATATATCTTCCACCGCAGTGAAGGGGATCTGCTCTCCTCGCACGAGGAAGCAGTGCTGCTCTGGGCTCCACATCCAGAGCAGGAACTGGAGTAAATACTCCTGTGCCCGTATCAACGAGCACTCAAAAAAATTTAGCAACCCACTGGTTTCTAAAGCCGCTCGAACCGCCGGATCTGCATTTGCCACATCATCTCGCAGCTGCGACCAATGGCGCTCACGCCATCGCACATCCATAATCACTGCTGGTCACCTGCACACAACCCAAAAGTCCTATATTAGCTTATTCAACCATCCAGTACATCAAAAAAAGGCTAATTTTTCACCCTGAAACCTTGCCTCAAAAGCGCGGTTTTACCACCCACAGACGTGCACACATGCGCACCTGTTCACTATACAGGCGCGCACGTAAGCGCGCCTGTTTTTCGCACAGGCGCACTCTTGAGCGTGCATGTTCACAATACATGCGCGCGCTAGAGTACACCTGTCACACCCACAGGCGTGCTCTATAGCGCTCCTGTTCACCCCATAGGCGCGCACCCATGCACGTCTGTCTACCTCACAGGCACACCCCTAAGGCGCGCCTGAAATTCCTTCTCCCGCGCACGAAGGCGCGCTTATTCAGTGTACAGGCGCGCATGCATGCACACCTTCCACTGAGTCGCCCGCGCATGTAGACTCACATTCTACCAAAAACCCCTTTAAACCCCTGTACGACCCCCCTGTACCTACCCTGCCCAAAAATTAGAAACCTATTTCTATGCAGGATGATTAGACCACTAACCTGAATCTCGCACGCCATCGATCGGGTACCTCGTGCTCCCAGAATCACTTAATCTCCTCTGAATCTGCTCAAAAACTCACTGTAGTAGTAAGTACAAATGAGGTTGCAATGTGGGCCCTACAGCTATATATAGGCCTTTTTGCCAAACTTCCACTCACCATTCCGGGAGCCCACGACATCCATTTTTCGAACCATCTTCATCCACAGGATCAGCGTCCCGCCACCTACATCATGGTACGCACGTGCATTGTCACGTTTATCTAATACATGTTCATATTTGTTATTATCTTCAGATATTGTTCACTTTGGGTATTTGGTTGTTCTGTGTGAAGGTACTTGATCATCATCTCTCAACATCATTCCTTCAGGTATAAACTCCGCACTGGCATGTAGTCTCTCCCGCTGTATTGCATTTACATTTCCAGTCACACCCTCTGATATTGGCCTTTAGGATTCCTATTCCCGGCTCTGCATTACTCACACCTCCAGTTGCATCTTCAGTACTGTAACCCGGTAGCATTCTCACCCACATGAGTTGTCTCATTCATAGCACCTCTTTGCACTTTTGACACTCATGTTGTTCTTCATTACCTTTTAGGGATGGGAGTCCCGGTAGTCTTTCATCATGTTGCAGATTAACCACATCCTTCTTCTCCTCATTTTTTGCTAGCTTCCTATATGGAATCCCAGATCATCGCTTCATGGTTATGTTCTTTTTTTACCTGCACCTCCGCAGGATCATGAACCCACCATTTCATCCACCATCAGTTTGCCCATCTGCGAACATATCTTCATTTCACCTACCGCATACAGAAACTCACCAATGGGCCCCCCACCCTCCATCAGTTTTCCAAGAAATTTCTTCCCTCCCTAGGGCACTCATTTCACACTGGGGCACCCGTTTTTGTATTTGTACATTTTCCCACAATTATTCATTATTTATTGTACAAACGCCTCTATTTCCGGTTATTTATTTTTGTCGTCACCATTGGCGCCCTGCTTTCCTTTTGGCCACACGCAACCCATGTCACCCTTGGTTGGAGCATTACTTCTCATTTACCCTCGTCGACATCATCTATATCTTCAGAGTACTACCCAGATCACTTACCTATACCCTCTGAATTTGTTCACATTGTCCCGCCTCTGGCACAACTTATCCTCGGTCTTGGCATCCCCATGACACTCGACCTTGTCACACAGTTGCGGCCATTGTTTGTCTCCTACATTCTCCAGCCAAGGGCAGTCTTGAGTCTCCCCACTCCTTGACTTCGTCCATGTACCTCTGCCACTTCCTCACCACAATAGATTCTATGAAGCCCTTTGCTTCTGGGAGTCGCGTCCCCCTTTTGTCGACATCAGCACAATTTTCCAGAAGGGCGACAGTATCTTGATTCTCATTTGCCATTTATGAGAGATCTCGGACGACACAGGGGGAAACACCATTGCTCCCTGATCTCGTTGACCCCCATAACATTCAACGCTAACACTTTCTCATGTTGCGGTGGGTCTTACTTTGCGACTATTGCATTTTTTTTTTTGTTTTTTTTCTTTTGCCGAAGACCTCTGAACTTGGTAGTGCCACCAATGCCCACATCACCATCGCTGTTTATTTCTGCGAACATTACCTATGGTTTAGAGTACGTTCCTTTGCAGAATTGTCTTCTGCCTTTATCATTCCGCCCCCGAGGGCACTGCAGTTGTCTACGCCAACATTTCCTTCATCTTTTTTTTCCAGATTTACATCATACGAGCATGGGGCATGCCCGCCTCGTTTGTACACAGTTGTATATTGTTACGCATCTTGTGAAAGGTTAGGTCCTACAGGTTCCTTTCTTCTCCAACAGATTGCTCTACACAGTCCCACTCTTGCTCTCCCTTACAGCACCATTCTCAGTAAATGAAACATTGATGGATTTCAGCTATACGTATGCTCCTAACCTCATCCATTAGGGGGCATCTGTTATCACTGAAATTTCGTCCGCACATGGCGACAAGAACTCCACATCGTCAAAACAGAAATGGAGTCATTCATGGCACAGGATTAATTCCATAGCATTGCAAAAGGGTCAAAAACTATATAAAATGACCAAAAAATTGAAGGGCGCTTTACAAAACTTGGGTTCGCGCGCGTATGCGCGTAACAACAATGTATAATGCGTGCATTAGCCCCTAATGCTCGGTTGTTGGGCGAAAAACCCACGCGCCTTCTAAACAACGCATTTATTGAAATTGGTCGACCTCCCAACCACTAATGGATCAGCTCCCAAGTCGATTTGACACCAAATCCGAGCTCAATCCTCATGGTGGGCTGGTCAAAGACCTAATTGATCCCTAAAGAGCCCCTTTTCACATTCCAAAGAGGTCACATAATAACCCAATGCTAGGCTATAAAAAGCCATGAATGACCACCATTTTCTCAAGGAATTCTATGCATTGTTATGCTGCCAAGATTGTTAAAGACTCATTCTTTGACAATAACTCATAGGTATCATTTCACAAAAGCTATCCCTCTCTCTCCCTTGAGTGGATAAGCTTGGAGTTCTTTCACCCACATTTTCATCTTTTCATTGTAAAGGAGAGCAAGCTTTGAGGGCCTCAAGAGCCTTCCATTGGAGAAAGAAGGGACCCAAGTCCCCTTTCTTCATTGTGCCTTTGGATTTCATCAATAGATCAGCTTATACATTGGTGATATTGGTCCATTTGTATTTGTTTTTCATTTTCTTCATATGCTCATAGTTTTAGTTAGTTTTAGTTTAATTCTAGTGTATTGTTTTGTTCTGTTTCCTCTAACCCTTTCCTTTCACAGCTTTCATGCCTAGCAGAGCCCAACTGGGCATGTAAGCACTCTTAATTTGCTCACCTAGTGACGAATTGGGTGCAAACACCCCTATCTTCAAGAAATGTGCCCCCACTTTCTCCAGATGAGTGAGGTAGCAACCCACACATGCGAACTATGTCCACCAGCTAGACTGTGCACCCAAATCCTCATGAATGTGCCTAGATTGAGGGAAGCTTAGTTTTCCAAGAAGATGTCAACCTCCCCACTTAACAACTCATCCAACAAAGATGGAAATACAATCCAGTTGAATCACAATGAGAAATTTGTAGCAATCTCTCCTTCAGACTGACTAGGGTGTATAGTTGCAACATCGAAACCAACAAATTCACAAGGGTTTCCAAAAACCCTAGAATCTTTCCTCAACATCTCTAAAAAATCAATTTTCCAAATGAGTGAATGCAAGAATGAGGGGCGCCTTCTCTTTTCCCCTCTTTTATTTCTTGATGGAGTTATTTTCCACTCACGTTACCTTTTAATTTTATTTTAAAGTCACTTTATGCTCGCACACTTTATAATTTTTAAGTGACCTTGTTTTTCCTAAGACCCATGTCCCCCTCTTTCCCTTTTTCACTTTATAAAGTCATTTCCTAGGAAAAATTTGAGTTCCCTAGGTAATTTTTCTGACTTAGCCTACGAGAACCAATTTAGGCTAGCAGAACCATTCATTATGCCTCCTAGGGTAACAGGGACATTACAGTCCTCCCCACCTAAGATTTATTGTCCTCAAGAAACTATAATCCAAGATGTTGTAATATCTTCTCCCCTTCCCAAGTAGAGTCCTCAAAAGGTAGATTTTCCCATTTGATCAGGTACTCTTTAATTCTTTTGTTCCTTAGTTTCTCCTCTTTGGTCTCCAACACCTCCTTTGGAATTAGAATCAACTGTCCCTCCTTATCCAATGGTGGAAGCTCTATCGAAATGAAAACATGGTGTCCCACTCCCTTCTTGAGTGACGCAGCCGCACTCCTTGGAGCACGTCCGCTCTCACAGGATATTCTTCTTCTCCTGTCCTGAAGAACTCCAAGGTTCTTCTATTTCCCTATCGGGAAATCTGCACCCCACAAATTCTCTTCAGTGCGACTCCCCTTTGTTCACTCTGTTCACTGGGTTCTCGAATCCCTGAGACCCGATGGCCAGTCAATGCTGACTTCTTCCCGTACCTATCGGGACTTCTGCTCAATCGCGATTTTGCAACTCTCGATGTCATGCACTTTGAATTGCTGACTCTCGATACCCGATGCACCGAATCTCCGATGCACACGTGTGAATTGACCTTTCCACACCTCGTCCCTTCGATCGGGATTTCAGAATTCGCGGGATCGCGAACTGTAATGCCGAAGGATTCGAGACTTACCTTTTCTCGATCCCTAACACTATGCCACCTGTCCCCCACTAGATCCTACTGTGGCCCACACAAATCTCCCGTCGGAATATCGCGCTTCGCGATTCAAATGTGCAAGAGTTTCTTACCTTCAAAACCCCCGATGTGCCGAACTCTGACTCCTCGGAATCTCCTGACACGTGTCCTCACTGATGGACAGTTATGGGCTTATCAGAATATCAGGGATCATGATATTGCAATACTCGTTGCACAAAGTTGGAGCTTCAAATTGTGAATCCCCGATACACGATGTCACGTATATATCTGACGGTCCCTATGACTAGGGATCGACGACTCTCCCCCTCCTGAGCTTCGAACCTCTTTCACACTTACACTGTATCCTCCTCGCACCTATGTGAGATCCAACGGCCCATGGAACTTCATGAAATATCCTCCAATCATTTCGTCCGTCCATTCTCCCTTTGATGATTCTACGAAATGAAGAGGTGTCTCCCCACGAGAATCGTTCGCCCGCTCGCCAACCTGTGACGCTTCTCCTAGACATTCCATGGAAACTTCCCTACACTTATCCCTTCAGCGAATTCGAAGGCCTACTCCTATTGAGCTTCTCCACAACTCTCAAGTCCTTCAAGAAATCTCTTGCACACACTCCTTGCAGAAATCCTTCAACCTCGACGGAGAGTTGAAGTTTCTCGGCTCTGTACACTCCTTGCAGCAACAGTCTTAATTCCCTTTGCTCAGAATCGCAACTCTGAGTCTTAACTTGGCCTGCGTACTCCTTGCACGGCTCTGTGCCACTACACCTCTGAGATGAATGGAAATAAAAGTTATCTCTAATTGAACCCTTCTGTCAACGCACTCCTTGTGGACAATTCGACTACACTCCTTGTAGGAATTCTCTGTATCAAATTAGAGAAACAATTGAAACTAATTCCTTGTCCCCTCCAGACTTCAATTCAACCATGAAATCACATACACAACATATAAAAGAAAATGTATAACAAGAAGCAAATATTCATGAGCATAACCTCAGTACACAGAGAAACAACACAAACCATGAACTTGAATTAAATCTTTCTTATATTAATTCAAATGCCTGTACATGGGTGTTCTTCATACACTATTCTCTGCTTGCTCTTCTACTTCTTCTGAATGCTCAGGGGTTATGTTACAATGTACAAAGGAGGGTGTCTATACCCGTTTTCCCTCTTGGACTTTAAAGCTATCAAATCTAGAATTAAATTCCTATCTACCAGCATTAACTCTATTAAATGCCGACTATCTACTAAGGACGAGAGCTATCCTCTCAAGTTCCATTACAATACACAAAGGCACCTCCTCTTAAATGGGTCATTTAAGATCGCGCAACAATTCCAAAGAATTTTCAAAAAATTGTGCTGGCTTGTCCAGCTGTCTTCCGCTCCGCGCTGGCTCGCTTGATGTGCTGGCGATGCTCCTGCATCATACTCCTCGGCTTGAAAATTTTCATGGGCTCCTGTCCATGAGCTCCTGCACGGTATGTCCATTCTTTTGTATCACTAATTCTCTCTCCCAGCTGGCATATTCCACTGGGCGATTCTTCCATTTGACTAGATACTCATAGTATTCCTTTCTCCTGGTCTTCTTACCCACTCTCTTGTCCAGTATGCACTCCATCTGCGGCTTTTCTGCAACTGGAAATTGTTTCATCCACTGGATCACTGGTTCCTCAGTTCCATTTTCTGCTTCTCCAGTCTTTTATGGATATAAATATGCGATATTGAATATCAGAGATACTCCGATGCCATCCGGCAACTCAATCTCATAAGCATTTTCCCCGAATTTTCTCAAGACCTTGCATGGCCCGATTTTCTTCATCTTTATCTTATTGTATGTGTCCCTCGGGAACCTTTCCTTCCTCAAGTGTTCCAGAACTAAATCACCAACTTTGAACTGAAGTTGTCTTCGATGCTGATCTGCTCTGCGCTTATACCCCTGGCTTGATTTCAGTAGTCGCTCCTTCACCCTGCTGTGAAGTTCTTTCATCACCTCAGTGAATTCTTCTGTACTAGTGCTGCTAGTAGCAGTTTGTTCTAAATCTCTCAGTTCAGAAACTCCCCTCAGCTACATTCCATACACAACCTGGAATGGACTCTTCCCTGTACTTCGATTCACTGTATCATTGTATGTGAACTCTGTCTGTGGCAATATGTGGTCCCAACTACTGTGGTGTTCTGTCACCAAGCTTCTCAGCAAGTCTCCCAGACTTTTGTTGACCACTTCCTTTTGTCTATCCTTCTGAGGATGATAATAAGAACTAAACGCTAAGTTAGTTCCTATCTTCTTCCATAAGGTCCTCCAAAAATGCCCTATGAATTTAGTGTCCCTGTCTGAAACTATGCTTTTCGACAATCCATGAAGTCGAGTGACCTCTTTGAAGAACAAATTTGCGATGTGAGTTGCATCGCTAGTATTCTAGCATGGGATGAAATGTGCCATCTTAGAAAACCTATCAACCACCACAAAGATTTAATCAACACCTCTTTGTGTCTTTGGCAACCCCAATACAAAATCCATGCTGATCGCCTCCCATGGCCTCTCCGGTATGGGTAATGGATGATAAAAACCTGCATTCTTCCTTCTCCTCTTTGAATGCTGGCAAACTTTACATCTGTCAACAAATCTCTTGACATCTGCTCGCATTCCTAGCCAAAAATATGATTCTCTCAGCTTCACGAATGTTTTGTCATGGCCAAAATGTCCTGCTATGCCTCCGCTGTGTTTCTCCTTTAACAAGTTCTCTCTCATGGAGCATTTTGGAATACACAGTTGGTTGCCTCTGAACAACAATCGCTCTAGGATCATATAATATATCCAAGGAATCCTATCCATGAGAACTGTATTCTCAGCTGCTTCATACGCCTCTCCAAAATCTGCATCTCCTGCGTACATGTCCCTGAGATTTTCAAAACCCAATGTCTTGATTTGGAACTCCTGCAACAACAAACACTTCCTGCTCAAAGCATCATTGACGCAACCTACCCCTCACCAAGCAAGCCACTCCACCAGGACCTTCTAATTCTCACGGGCTCGAAGAGTCAACGGCTCTCTTTCTCCCTCGGGAGTTCCTGTCACCCACAGAACACTATTAAGAAAATCTTCCCTTCGGAAATCGGGAGATCGGTCTCGCGATATCGCGAATCTTATGTGCACGATCTCGTGCAATTCAAATCCCCGAACCCCGAAGGCCAAGAGTCAATGGTCACACTCACACAGGTTGGAGGTTTCTCTATCAGGAAATCGGTGGTAGTGTTGCCGCAGGTCCCATGCAACACAAAACCTCGAACCCCGAACTCCGACAACACGCCACCTATCCTCTAATGAGCCTCGTGGTCCCACACTGCCACGTCACCTCCTTCCTCGTGTGATCGGGGATCGCGGGATCGCGATTTTACTGGTCACCAATCACTTGCATCACAAAACTCCGAACCCCAATTTTCCGATGCCACGTGTCAACATCTCTTGGGGAGGCCTACATCTTGACACCTGTCCCCCTCTCGTTCTATCGGGGTTTCGTGATTCGGGAGTTCGCGCCTCCTGATACACAAGGTCACAGACCCTGCCAAACCCCGAATCCCGACTCCTCAAGATCTTCCGCCACGTGTCTTCCTGGAGATCGACGGCTCCAGTTGACTCGGGAAATCGACGGTCGCGATTTCAAAGAGTATAAAACTCTTGCTCTGTGAAACACCGAACACCAACCCCCGATCCTCTGGGATCCTGTGCCACATGTCCCTGTCTGGATCAACGGCTCATATTTCTTCGGGGAATCGCGACTCGCGATTCTACGAGGTGTAAGTTCTCGCCTTGCCAACTCCCGAATGATGAAACCCCGAGGTCCGATGTACTTGGATTCTCCACACCTGTGCATATGGGTTATCTCCCGTGCAACTCCTCCACGATCGGACGGTCTTCGGGGATTCGGGTTTCTCCTTGACAACTCTAAGTCATCGATGCTCTTCCTCTTGAGGAGTTCCTCCGCTTCACCACCTTTGTCCTGTATGAACTCCACTGGAGTATGTTCCCACAACGACACAAAGGTATTCTCCTAGGTCTATTCCTGAGATGCTTACAAGGAACTGTCCCTCCTGAGCTTTTGTCTCTCTCTGACTCCTTCAGATGACTCCTCGCATTCTTCCAGTGCTTGGTTCCCAACAGCTCTCAAAGCAGTGAAGCCGTCTAGACCTGTGTAATCCTGCTAACACGGTCAAGTCCTCCTCCTCTTAGACTCGGCTCAGAGACTTCAATTCAACCTGCACTCACCTGCACGGTTTGAACAATCCCAATTCATCCTGGGAAAATGAGAACAAAGGTTGATCTTCTTAGCCTCCTCGACGCACTCTATATGGAGGAATTCAACTGCACTCTATGCAGGAATCTCCTGGCTCAAGCAGAGAAACAATTGAAACTCATTCTCTGAGGTTTCTAACCTGATATGCAATCACATAAGCAACATATAGGAGATAAGCATAAAAGGAAGCAAGTATGCAAAAGCACAATATCAACAACACAAAGAGACTGAACACATCCATGGAATTGAATAAAAGCTTTCCCTATTAATTCAATATCTGTACATGGAGGTTCTTCACAAGCTCTCTGCTCTGTTCTTCTTCCTTTCTCATGCTAATGCTGAATAATACAAGATGTGAATAATAATTAATTACACAAGGAGGGTGCCTATATTCGTTTTCCCTCCTGGAAAGATGAAACTGTCTAATCTACAGCTAACCCTATCTACCAGCATTTAAAACTATTAAATGCCTCCTTATCTACATTATATTACAAATGCGCTCAGCTTTGAATGCCTTTAGTAAACGGTGGCACAACAATACCAAGGTGAAATTCAAAATCAAAAAGGTTTGTTGGCTTGTCCAGCTGTACGTTCTCTTTCTCCTTGCGCTGGTTCATATGATGTATTGCGGATGTTGCGGATGCTCCTGCATCAATCATCCACTTTGTTAGCAGTACCTGAAATGTGCTTAATCACAAATGTGAAATTCTGCATATACTCTACCCATTTAGCATGTTTCTGATTCAACTTCTCTTGTTGGGTCACAAACTGCAATGCATGATTGTCACTATATAAAACATATTCTTTCGGGATCAAGTAATGCCTCCACTTCTTCAGCGCTTGTATGATAGTGTAAAATTCTTTATCATCCATGGAGTATTTCAGTTTTACCTCATCAAGCTTCTCGCTGAAATATGTAACTAGTCTGTCTTCCTGGCTTAAGACCGCTCCTATGGCAAGTCTACTTGCATCACATTTCACCTGAAATGTCTTCTGGAAATATGGCAACACCAAAACCGATTGTTCCGTGATATTCTGCTTCAACAGATTGAATCTCTTCTCATCCTTGGTTGTCCAATGAAAATATTTATGCCGCTTCTTCACTGTATCCGTCATTGCTGCGCTAATTCCACTGAAATTCCTGATGAATTTTTGGTAGAAACTAGCCAAACCATGAAAACTTCTCACCTCGAAAATATTTCTCGGTGATGGCCAATTATTGATCACTTCTACTTTATTTGGGTCCATCCTCAACTCATTAGCTGAAATGACAAAAACCAAGTAAATGAGCTCTGTCTTCATAAATGAGGACTTCTTCATATTAATCAACAACTTCTCCTGCTTTAGCTTCTTCATCACAATAGCCAAATGCTTCATATGTTCAGCCTCTGATTTACTGTAAATCAATATATTATCCAAATAAACGATGAAATTTTTTTCGATGAATTCCCTCAGGACTTCGTTCATCAACCTCATAAAAGTACTCGGTGCATTTGTCAAACCAAACGACATGACTAGCCATTCATACAATCCTTCGTTGGTCTTGAAGGCTGTCTTCCATTCATCGCCTTCCCTCATGCGAATATGGTGATATCCGATTTTCAAATCTATCTCTGAAAAATACTTTGCCCCGCTCAGGAAATCCATCAGATCATCCATCCTCGGCAATGGAAACCTGTATCTAATGGTTATCTTATTGATCGCCCTCGAGTTGGTACACATTCTCCAACCTCCATCCTTCTTCGAACTGAGTACTGTTGGAAAAACACATGGACTCAAGCTTTCCTTGACCAATCCTTTGTCCAACAACTCCTAGACCTGCCTCTTAACCTCTTCATTCTCTCACAGCATCAATCTGTACGCGGACTTGTTCAGCAAACTGGCTCCTGGTATGAGGTCAATATGATGACTCACACTCCTCATCGGTGGCAACGAATGAGGTAATTCATCCACTATGATGTCAACGAACTCTTCCAGTAGTCCTTGAACTTCATTTGGTAAATCATCCACTCTTGTTCTAGTCAGAACAATCCTTGGTTTCCTGATAACAAAGAATTGTGGATCTTCTTTCTTCTTCACCTCCGTAAGAAGTTCCTTCCCACTCATGAGAAGTACTGTGTTGCTTACTTCTGGATTCACTTCTTTATCCTTTATTGGAAGCAACATATGGGTTCTCCCATTCTTCTCCATGGTGTATGTGTTCATTCTCCCATCATGAATCACATTCCTATCATATTTCCATGGTCTACCCAACAATAGATGACATACATCCATGGGAATGACATGACATAAAATCTTATCATTTTATCCCCCTATCTTGAATTCAACCAAGCATTGTTTAGTAATAGTTACCTGGTGTCCTTTTTGTAGCCATGAAACTCTGTATGGACTTGGATGATCAGTCGTCTCCAACTCCATATTTTCCACCATCTGCGTGGATACGAGATTATCTGTGCTACCACTGTCAACGATAACCTTGAACACCCTGTCCTTGGTCTTGCAAGATGTTCTGAATAGTCTCGTCCTTTGGACTGAACTTTCCACCTCCTTCTCGGGTGTCAAAAGGATTTTTCGCATCGCAAGTGATCTTCCGCCCTGGGCGTCTTCTGCCTCAACATCCCACCTCTGTGCTTAGGTGATGTGAGCTTCTCCAATGTCCTTCTTTTTCTCTGGAAACTCATAATATTTGTGCCCATTCTTCCCACATGTAAAGCATGTGATTACTCCACCTCGGCCCCTTCCTCTACCTCTGGTACAAGGAAAAGTGTTGTTGTCAGCATATCCTGTGCTCTTCTCTGTATGCTACCTCTCTGATCAACGTATGGTTGTCCTCGCTGTGACGTTCCACCTCTCTCAACTTTACCCTGAGGTTTCTTCCATTCCTCCTTGGGCTTCTGGTACTTGTCCTGGACAACTGTTTTGCCTCTGGGCTGACTTCTACCTTGCCCTCGCTGACCTTTCTGTTGGCTCAGCTTCTCCTCTGCTTTTAGAGCCATATGATAAGCATCCTCCACCATCCTGATAGTAACCATGCTTAATTCATCCTGAATGTCGTATCTCAGACCATTCAGATATCTGGAAACATTTTCATCATCGCTCTCTCGATGACCTGCTCTGATGTTCAGTCGATAGAATTCCTCAGTGTATTCTTTCACTGTCATCAACTTCTGTCTCAGGTTCTGCATCCTCCTGAACATAGTGATTTGATAGTCTCTTGGGATGAAATTTTCCTTCATCTTTACGATCAGTCGATCCCAATTCTTAATCTTTTGTTTGCCTTTGCAGTGTCTATCGGCTTGTAGCTCATCCCACCATAATGTTGCATGTCCCTTCAAGTGCATGATAGCATGTCTGACCTTCTTATCCTCTTCGATATCTTCATAATCAAAATAGGTGTCAAGAGCTCTAATCCAATCTAGTAGCTCTTCTGCATCCAGATTTCCCTCGTAAACTGGAATTTCCATATTTGCCTTCGCACCCATTCTGGCGATAGCTTTAATTAGACGTTCATTCACTACATCTTCGGCTACAACTTCCTCTTCACGTTCAACTTCAACTTCATCCTCTGAATCGCTGAAATCCCTTGCACTATTTATGCATCTTTGCGTTGTCTCCATCTCCTCTAGTATTTCTCGAAAAACACGCATTTGTCTCTCCATTTCTGGATTTCCTATCGGCCTGCCTCTTCTCCACACCTCCCTATCCTCTGGATCAGGTGATTTTCTTTCTCTTCTGGGCGGCATTGTGAATTCTCACTCTCTCTTCTACAGAAAACAAAGAGTCTTCCTCGCTCTGATACCAAACCTGACACAGCCGCACTCCTCGGAGCACGTCCGCTCTCACAGGATCTTCTTCTTCTCCCAGCCCAAAGAACTCCAAGGTTCTTCTATTTCCCTATCAGGAAATCTACACCCCACAAATTCTCTTCAGTGCGACTCCCCTTTGTTCGCTTGTCGGGAAATCGAAACTCGCAGCTTCGCGAGTCTTCGGCTTATCACTGGGTTCTCGAATCCCCGAGACCCGATGGCCAGTCAATGCTAACTTCTTCCCGTACCTATTGGGACCTCTTCTCTATCGCAATTTTTCAACTCTCGATGTCATGCACTTTGAATTGCCGACTCCCGATACCCGATGCGCCGAATCTTCGATGCGCACGTGTGAATTGACCTTTCCACACCCTGTCTCTTCGATTGGGATTTCAGAATTCGCGGGATCGCGAACCCTAATGCCGAAGGATTCAAGACTTACATTTTCCTGATCCCCGACACTATGCCACCTGTCCTCCACTAGCTCCCTCTGTGGCCCACACAACTCTCCCGTAGGAATATCGCACTTCGCGATTCAAATGTGCAAGAGTTTCTTACCTTCAAAACCCCCGATGTGCCGAACTCCAACTCCTCGGAATCTCCTGACACATGTCCTCAATGATGGACGGTTCTGGGCTTATTGGAATATCACAGATCGCGATATCGCAATACTCGTTGCACAAATTTTGAGCTTCGACTTGCGAATCCCCGATACGCGATGTCACGTATAGAACTGGCAGTCCCTATGACTCAGGATCTACGGTTCTGCCCCTCCTGAGCTTCGAACCTCTGTCACACTTACACTGTAGCCTCCTCGCACCTCCGTGAGATCCAACGACCCATGGAACTTCATGAAATCTCCTCCAATGATTTCGTCTGTCCGTTCTCCCTTTGATGATTTTGCGAAATGAAGAGGTGTCTCCCCACGAGAATTGTTCTCCCACTCGCCAACCTGCGATGCTTCTCCCATACTTTCCATGGAAGCTTCCCTGCACTTATCAATTCAGAAAATTTGAAGGCCTACTCCTCCTGAGCTTCTCCACGACTCTCAAGTCCTTCAAGAAATCTCTTGCACGCACTCCTTGCGACAATCCTTCAACCTCGACAGAGAGTTGAAGTTTCTCGACTCTGTGCACTCCTTGCAGCAACAGTCTTAATTCTCTTTGCTCAGAATCACAACTCTGAGTCTTAACTTGTCCTGCACACTCCTTGCACAGCTCTGTGCCACTACACGTCTGAGATGAATGGCAATAAAAGTTATCTCTAATTGAACCCTTCTGTCAACGCACTCCTTGTGGACAATTCGACTGCACTCCTTGTAGGAATTCTCTGGCTCAAATTAGAGAAACAATTGAAACTAATTACTTGTCCCCTCTAGACTTCAATTGAACCATGAAATCACATACACAACATATAAAAGAAAATGTATAACAGGAAGAAAACATTCATGAGCATAACCTCAGTACACAGAGAAACAACACAAACCATGAACTTGAATTAAAGCTTTCTTCTATTAATTCAAATGCATGTACATGGGTGTTCTTCATACACTATTCTCTGCTTGCTCTTATACTTCTTTTGAATGCTCACGGGTTATGTTACAATGTACAAAGGAGGGTGTCTATATCTATTTTCCCTCTTAGACTCTAAAGCTATCAAATCTAGAATTAAATTCCTATCTACCAGCATTAACTCTATTAAATGTCGACTATCTACTAAGGACGAGAGCTATCTGCTCAAGGTCCATTACAATACACAAAGTCACCTCCTCTTAAATGGGTCATTTAAGATTGCGCAAAAATTCCAAAGCATTTTCAAAAATTTGTACTGGCTTGTCCAACTGTCTTCCGCTACGCGTTGGCTCACTTGATGTGCTGGCAATGCTCCTGCATCATTGAGGTAGGAAACATGAAAGACATATTGCATATTACACCCCTCCAAAATATATAACTCATAAGCTACCTCCCCTACTCACCTTGAAAAACTGTAGGGACCATATAATTGTGGCTTCAATTTCTCTGCCCCTTTCATTTTCAAGGATGATTGCATGTATGGCTGAAAGCAGAGGTATGCCAAGTATCCCACCTTGAAATTGTGCTCCACTCTAGGCTTGTCAGAGTACATATTTTTTTGATTATGTACCATTTGCAGATTATCTTTATGAGTTCGCAAGATGTCCTAACTCTCCTGAATACAATTTTTGGCTTTGGATGCTCGACTATCCCCAAATGCTTGATCCACAAAGGTGGTGGCTTCATAATCGTACAAATATTTGAAAGGTGTCATCCTGATCGACATGTGATCGACTTGGGTGAGCACTTGGGTGATAAGTGCTCACCCAAGTGCATCCATTTCATCCACGCCTTTTGTTTCCCAAATACATAATTTCTCAAATACCCCTCAATCAACTTGTTCACAATTTTTTTTTCCCATTAGTCTAAGGGTGATAACTGGTACTAGGTGTTAATTCTATCCCTATGAGTCTAAACAACTCCTACTAGAATCCCCCCATGAAATACCTCTTAGAAGAACAATTTTGTTACTTGAACTGTAGAGTATTTGGACGATATGGTGAAGAAATGGGAGAATTTAGTAAGCGTGTCAACCACCATGTAGATACAATATTTTTTCTGAACCAGAAGAAACCCTATGATAAAATCCATCGAAATTCTTTCCCATTTTGCTTCCAAAATGGGAAGTTCTTGAAGAAATCTTGTTTGGTGGGTATGTTCCTCCTTGTTTTTCTGAAAGATGTGGCATTCTCGTACAAACTTCAATACATCAATATTGAGACCCTTCCAAGAAAAACTCTTCCAAATTTATCTATAAGTATTCAGGTATCCTGGATGACCTTCCAAAGGAGAAGTATGTACTGCATGCATAATTTTGTCCTTCAATTGAGATTCTAGAACTAAATAGATCTGATCGTTATAATATATGATGTTCTCAATAACCCTATACCTATCATCGAATATCTGACCATCAAGTATCTCACAAGAAAACCTCTTTTTGTAGTATTATACCAATAGAAGTGCCTTCCATTCCACTGAAATCTACATGAGAGAGAGAGTGGGTATCCTAGATAGGACGTTAGCAACTGCATTATTTGTTCCTTTCACATCCTCAATCTCAAGATCATAGGCTTGGATTTTAGTGATCTATTTTTTTTGTCGCTCACTCGACTCCTTTTTCTCCATGAGAAACCTCAAGCTATTATGATTGATCTTTACCTTGAACTTGTTCCCCACCAGGTACTGTCAGAATTTAGTCAAAGAATGCATTATGGCCAACATTTATTTTTCATTTATGGAGTAATTTCTCTCATACTCTCAACGTTTGTGGCTCTCAAATGCTATGGGGTGACCATTTTTCATCAATACAGATCATATCCCACTTCTCGAAGCATCACACTCCAAAAAAATGGTTGAGTGAAATGAGGGATTGCTAAAACAGGGCATGACCTCATCACTTGCTTCATTTTCTTGAATATCTCATGGGCCTCCTCTATCCAAACAAAATCCCCCTTTTTGGTGAGATCGATTAGTGGCATTGTCAACTGTGAGAATCCCTTAACAAATTTCCTGTAATTAGTGAAAATATCAAGGAATCTCTTCATCTCTGTCGCATTCCTAGCAGTTGGTCAGTCAGTGCTCGCCTTGATATTTTCTTGGTGCACCTATACCCCATTCTTCCCAATCACGTGCCCCAAGTAGAGCATCTATGTCATACCAAATTCTCGCTTGGATTCCTTCACATACAACTATTGACTCTCTATAATACCAAGTACTTCATCCAGGTGTCGCAGATGGTCTTCCCATGATTTTTTGTATATGAGGATGTCGTCAAAGAAGACCAAATAGAAATTCCTCATCTTTTTATTGAAAAAATGATTCATGCAGGAATGAAAACTGGCATGGGAATTAGTTAGATCGAATGGCATGACCAAAAACTCATAATTCCCATAGTGGCATCTAAAGGTTGTTTTATGCACGTCCCCCTCTCGTACCTTAATCTGATGATACCCTGATAGATGATCAATCTTTGAGAGAAACTGGGCTCCCATGAGCTCATCCATTGACTCATTGATCTTGGGTATGGGGTACTAATTCTTTATTGTCTTCTTGTTTAGGGCCCTGTAGTCAATACACATCCGTAGAGTATCATCCTTCTTCTTCACTAAGACAATGGAAGAGGCAAATGGGTCGGAACTAGGGAGGATGTGACCCATTTTCAACAATTCGTTAATGGTTTTTTCAATCTCATCCTTGTAAGATTTAGGGTGTCGATAGGGGTTTGGGATAACCTCTTAGACACCCTCTTCTAGCTCTATGACATGATCAAAACCTCTATCAAGTGGAATTCTAGGAGGAATTTCACTAAATACTTTATGATGTTTGCGAAGTAGTACCTGTAAGTCCTCTGTAAGCTACTGCATATGGTCAGGTTGCTCCCTGTCATAAATAAAACACTCTACATCCCACTCTATATCACCATGCCTCATAAATGCCTCCTTGTTTTGTGATGAAACAATCTTCGGTGGCTACTAGTGCATGAATTGTAGGACAACTTTCTTTCCATTCGGGCCTTTGAACTCCATCTCCATGGTCCTCTGATCCATAGTGTATCTCCCAATAAAGTAAAGTCAATGAACTCCCAACACTACATTGGTGTCTAGTATGTACACCACAAAGAAATCATCTATCATTGAGTAGTTTCCAATGGTTATTATGAGATTGGGAATCCACTTAGTGCAACTCATCGGATGGCCTCCTGGTATGACTAATGTGAACCCATCAAATTCCTCTTTCAAAATTCCTCTCCTCTCAACCATGTTACCATCAATGAAGTTATGATATGCTCCCCCATCAATCAATATTGTCACCTTGTGCCCCTGTAGGACACCTTTGACCCTGAAGGTATGATACCTCAAAAATCCTAACATTGAGGCCATGATTGGGTTCTTAACCCCATCCTGTGAAAACTTCTCTCTTGATGCTAGATGTCCCCGGTCCTATGAGTGTTCCACCTCCTCATCCTCATAACTATCACTGTCATAGTATACCTCAATGTAATGGGACTTGCCCATTCTGTCCTTCCAGGTGCATTTGTGCCTTGCTGCCTATGGCTCCTAACAACTAAAACACAATTTATTTTTCCTCAATTCTCTCCTCGTCTCTTCATCCAGTTTGGTCTTGTCGACCCAATATCTCTAAGGTGGTCTGATTTCCTTAGTCTTTTGGGTAAAAGTGGATTTGGGCGGAAACTGGCTTTTAGGTATTGCATCCTGCATGTCTTGAGCCCAGATAATTGCATCCTATAAAGAGGTAGTCTTGTAGGCCTTGACCCATCCCCATAGAGGCTCTATTAGCCCCTCTACAAAAAACATCACCAAACAACCCTCTAAAATGTATGACACCATCACAGGGACCCTCTAAAACTCATATATATAGGCCTCTCATTTGCCTGTCTATTTTAGCTGAGCCAACTTTATGAGGTGAAGGTCAGGGTCCTTCCTGTCAAATATCTCGATGAGTCTTTGTGTGAATTCCAGGTAGGAGGTAACCCCGACATGTCCCAAAGTGACTAACCCATGGTACCACCACCCATGGGTCTCGCCATCCAGGTGCACAGTGGCCAATTTAATGGCATTTGTCTCTATCATCTGGTGCATATGGAAGTAAGTGTCGAGCTTATGCACCCATGATCTAGTGGAGAAGTCAGTGCCCCTATAAGAATCGGGAATAATGAATTTCCCAATGGTACGCTGCAAATCAAAATTGTGTGTCATGGCCCTCAAGGGCCCTCCCGGTCGTTTTCTACTCTTCATATTGCAAAAATCTACGAAGGACATGGTTGAGTGGAAATCATCTCCTAGTCTCTCGTACTCCTCTAAATATTCCCTATAGGGCTCATCCTGCTCACCCTGCATCAATGGACCTACACCCTCATTCCCCAAACATTGAGGCATAGTGGGTTTAGGGTATTTTGTGTAAAAGTGGGGGTGGCCTTGCATGGTAGTGCATGAGTGGTTGCCTTTTCCATTGTTTGAACCCCCATCACCATTCTGGTTTTGCTTCATTGTTCCTTCCAACAAATTCCTAGCAACATGACCCATGAGGTCCATCATGGCCTTTTGACCCTTGTCCAAGTCATTCAATATATTGAACAAAATATTGACCCTGGTATCATATTCTTTCCCCATAGTTCCTTTTCCCTTAGGTGTGATAGATGGTGCTTCCTCTCATGTCCCTTCTTCTCTAACCACTTCATCTTCTTCCCATGCAGGGGGATCCGGGGTTCTTCCCCTATGTCTCTGGTAGGTAATGTTCTTCTCATCTTCTGGTATGATATATCTCATTTTAAATGACCCTTAGATCCCACAGTTGCATAGCAACATGCTCTAATACCACTATAATATTCCCACTAAATTTTCTGGAAAGTTTTCTCGGTTTGGAGAGTAATTGTTCTGTCAAACAATTGTTGTTTAGAAGAATTGGATGTTTGTTGATATAATATTTTTAGCACAGTTAATTATTCCCCATGAGATCTAATGGCTACTCATATTTGGAAGGAAATATAAACTGAAATATTCCAGCATATATGAAGCGCAAAGAAACTAATACAATTAATACATTGTAGCGACCATTAAACATTTATTGGATCAACAAACAGAGCTGAAATATGAAGTAATGAACCTGATATTTATTGTTGTAGTAATCCTTGCAGGAGTTGAGGGATTAGCATAGTAGATGCCTGCCAAAGAGGGTCGTACACCCAACTATAAGTACCCTCGATTAGAGCTACTAGAAATTACAAAGTGAATGCACCCAACCTAGAATATGATGTATCCACCAACCAACATCTTGATACACACTCCCAACTCACCTCTCAATAGTGACAAGCTCCAATAATACTAAGAATAAACTCTGCTCCGAGTTAGCACCCTCTACCAAGAAGAAATGCATTGTCTAGGTAGGAAGTGCGACCCGTAGAAGATGAGGCTCGGGATGTATAAATAAATATGTCCCTACATGATGTAAGGGACCCTAAATGATAAAATTAGACCTCAACACTTCCACCAATGGATAGCAAGAGGAAAATCTCCCCACAATGATGGTAATACAAACCAACAATAATATTATTCAATTATTCTCACTGAAATCGCCCCTATCTTCAGTAAATGCACCCCCACTTTCTCCATATGAGTGAGGTAAGGACCCATGCATGAAAACTATGCCCACCATCTAGACTGTGCGTCCAAATCCTCAGGAATGCGCCAAGATTGAGGGAATCTCGATTTTCCAAGAAGAGGTTAACCTCCCCACTTAAAAACTCAGCCAACAAAGATGGAAATACAATCTAGTTGAATCACAATGAGAAATATGCAGTGATCTCTCCCTCAGATTCACTAGGGTGTATAGTTCCAACACCAAAACCAACAAATGCACAAGGGTTTCCAAAAACCATAGACTCTTTCCTCAAGAGCTCTCAAAAATCAATTTTCCAAATGAGTGAATTCAAGAATGAGGGGCACCTTCTCTTTTAACCTCTTTTATTTCTTCATGGAGTTATTTCCTGCCCACTTTAATTTTTAATTTTCTTTTAAATTCAGATTATGCTTGCACACTTTATAAATTTTAAGTGACTTTGTTTTTCCTAAGACCCATGTCCCCCTCTTTCCCTTTTTCACTTTATAAAGTCATTTCCTAGGAAAAAGTTGAGTTCCCCAGGCAATTTTTTCGATTTAGCCTATAGGAACCAATTTAGGATAGCGAAACCATTGATTAGGCCTCCTAGGCCAATTGGGACATTACAAAATGAGAAGGTCATGTACAAATATCATTTGCAGGGAAAAAAATAGGAAAAAGAAAAACCAAAATACACAGTGCTTGGTGAGATCACTGAAAAAGAAATTCCAAAGGTACCATAAAATCAAAATGTACAACACCATGAGCAGTGGGTACTTCAAACTCCTATAAGTGTTGTTATAATATCTAGTAGGTTAAGTAGACCCCTAGAACAATATTCTCCTTCATTGTATTATTTATTGTTGACTGATTCTAGTGAACCAGAATGTTATGAAGAGGCAATACAGGTAGACACTAAAAAGAAGTGGTAGCAAGGCATGAAAGAGGAAATGGATTCTTTGGTAAATAACCATACTTGGGACTTGGTTTAGTTTCCTATAGGAAAAATAGCATCATAGAATAAATGGGTTTATAGATTGAAAGAAGGATATGGATGAAAACATTTGTGCAAGGATAGAGTTGTTGTAAAGGGGTTTCCACAAAACAAAGGTATAGATTTTGATGAAATATTCTCTGATGTTGTTAATATGACTTCAATTAGGAATATTTTAAGTCTTTTGGTAATAGAATATTTCTATATTGAAAATTTAGATGTAAAACCATCGTTTCTCCCTGGTGATTTGGAGGAAGAGATATATATGCAACCACCATAGGGGTATGAGTTCAAAGGGAAGGATAATTTGGTATGTAGGTTGAAGAAAATATTGAATGGCCTAAATCAAGCTCTAAGGAAGTGGTATTTGAAGTTTGATAGGTTTATGAAAGAACAAGGTTATCATAGATGTCATTATGATTGTTATGTTTATTTTAAAAGGATAGAAAATGGAATCTATATTATCTTCCTATTGTATGTAGATGACATGCTTGTTCCAGGGTCTAATATGCAGGATATAAATGTGCTAAAGAATAAATTATCTAATTCATTTGTGATGAAGGATTTTGGCATTGAAAAGTAAATCCTTGGTATGAGAATAAGAAGAGACAGGAAAAATTGCAAATTGACATTGTCTCAGCGTGACTACATAGAGAAGGTGTTGGGGAGGTTTAGAATGCATAATGAAAAAACAATTAGTACACCTTTGGCCATCCATTTCAAATTAACTAAGGAAATGTCTCCCAAGACAGGAGAGGAGATAGAATACATGTACAGGGTCCCTTATTCATCAACAATTCACAGATTGATGTATACGATGGTTTGAAGCAAGACTAGATATTGCACATGCAGTGGGCGTTGTGAGTAGGTATATGAAAAATCCATGTATAGAACATTGGGAGGTAGTAAACTAGATTCTCGAGTATTTGAGAGGTAATTCTACTCATGCATTATGTTTTGGAGGTTCATACACTATTCCACGGGGATATGTTGATTCATATATGGTAGGTGATAAAGATAGTAGGAGGAACACCACATGGTATGCTTTTACTGTAGGTGTAACAATAGGAAGTTGGATTTTAAAACTACAAAAGGTTTTGTCACTTTCAACAACATAAGTAGAGTATGTTGTTGCAATGGAGGCTATTAAATAAATGATTTTGTTACATAGGTTTATGGAATAATTGGGAAACAAGCAGGAGAATAACAGGTTGTAATGTGAAAGATGGACATTTGAAGTTGGAAAAGATACATACTAGATAGAATCCTACAGACATGTTAACAAAGGGAGTAACTAGAGAGAACATGAGTTTTTGCTTAGTTTCAGTTGGTATTCAAGAATGAAGGTGACTATGAGAAATTTACCAAGACCAAGGTGGAATATAGTCCAACAAGTACAACAACAATGGAGTTGTTGTTATCAATATCCAAGTGGGAGATTATTGGTTGTGGAGCATGATTATCTTCTTGATTCAGAGGTTTGTTTCAGCTTTGCTTGGACCCCATTCCCTAATGGGGGGTGTGGTGGAGCTTCCCCCCCTAAAAATTTCTCCAAGGGCTGTAGGGGGGGCGCAGACCATTTTTGTAGCCCCCCCTGGTGGGGGATCCGATGGAAACTCCCCTGGAGAAATTTTTTGGGAAAATTTTCCTTGTAAAATATTGTAATGTTTTAGTCAATCTCGACTATTTATCATAAAGTCTCAGATATAATGGTAGAATTTAATTTAGGGTTTTTTTTCCCTAGAAGGAAACCCTCTCTTACAAGGGAATTGTATTGCATATTTTTATTATTGCGAATATGGTATTGGTGCAGACCCACTCAACCCTCAGGTCAAGGAACCGCTTACAGGATCGTTCTTCATTTTCCTTTGAGCCGGATCGGCTCTTTCAATTTCATTCTTGAATATTCTTTCTTTTGATCCATAGGTCCTTTTGGAAGCTTCCCTAGTGCGAACGACACTAGGTGCAAGCTCCCCCTTCTTTGCATGACCATTGGCTATGACCAAGGCCTAAACTGAAAGGTGCTTGTCACAACTCGACTCTCGCGAGTTCATGAGTCAAGACTCTCGACTCGTCCTATCCAATCCCATGATAGACGAGATCACGAGATGGGTGTAGCTCCTTCCCTTGTTAGCGCCCTTCGTGCATGACCACCGGCTAGGCTTCCCACTAGCGCTTCTCGCCTTTCACCACTTCGCAAGTTGAAAGGTTCAGTTTTCATCCCCTTATCTTATGAACCCTCGAGACACAAAAATTCAATGGGGTGTTGACTCTCTTCAATGAACAATGTGTGTCCGCCTATCTAATCCACGGGCCCACCTTGCAATTCTGCCATGTGTACCTTACGCTCCACTTTGCCACTTCGCTCCCTGAAGTGTTGTCTGTGTTATATCACGACACCCAAAGTGTCGATATCCTAAACTCCTCGATGTACCTAAGTGTCAAATTGTTGAATTTTGACACATCATCCATGCGGTCCCACAACAAAACTTCTCTCCCTTTCGGGACTTCGCCTCTCACAACCTAGAGTACCCAACCTTTGGGCTCTCGCCTCACAAACCTCTGATTTCATGAGATCTCTAGATCTCTGCCACCTGTCCTCCCCATATGGATGGATTTGATCCACTCGCCACTTTGCTACTCACCTTTCAAAACTTCACAAACCTTGATGCAAAACCTTCGACCCTTCAACTCACGAAACTCCGAAATGAGATTTCGTGAGCGATCCAACGATCCTGGCTGACTTGGATCCTATAGCCGGACTTATTTTGAGATTACGCTTGAGGAAAGCTCGTCGTAAAATTCCTATTTATCTACAAAATCTGATGGCTCTTGTGACTTCGGGAATTCTTCTCAAAGAATTCCGACCATCCGTTTCTTCCTGGACAATTCCTACGAATTTTAACCAAGTATTTCTCAGCGGAACTTACCCGCCTGCAATGTAAACTTGCTACACCTTTCAACACCTCAAGGAACCAACCTTCTGTGATTTTCTTCGACAACTGTGAAGACCCTATCTCTCCTGAGCTTTCTCCAACTCCGATTCTTAAAGAAGACTCCTGCACACACTCCTTGCAACGAATCCTTCAATTACTTCAAAGAATTGAAGTCCTTCGACTCTGCGCACTCCCTCCAGTAGTAGTCCTTCAACAATTTCTTAAGTTCACAAAATCTAAGAATTTAATCGGCCTGTGCACACCTTGCAAGGCTCCTGTGCTCAACTTTCACTTCTGCGAGAATGAGAACAACGTTAACCCTCCTAAGCTTTCAAAGATAAAACTCTGAACTCTTGTCAATGCACTCCTTGCAGACAACTTCACTGCACTCCTTGCAGGAACTCTTGCTCAGATAGAGAAACAATTGAAACTCATTCGTTACTCTCTCTCAGACTTCAAACACAAAGCATGAAATCATATACACAACATATAAAGAAAATGTATAACAGAAAGTAAACATCCATGAGAATAACATTCAACATGCATACACAAAGAACAATACCACACCATGAATTTGAATCAAAGCTCTTTCTATTAATTCAAATCTCTGTACATGGGTGTTTTCAACTATAGCTCTCTGCTCTCTTATCTATACTCTATGCTCTATATTGACAATCCTCTTACAACTATACAATGAGGGTGTCTATATCTCATTTCCCTCTTGCGTTCTAAAACTATCTAATCTAGAATTAAATTCTATCTACCTACATTCATTACACATAAAGGCTCCTATCTACTATGGACTAGAACAGATCGCTCAAGGTCATTTTACAATAATACAAGCATGCCTCCACTTAATGACTTCATTAATATTTCAAAACATTTTCAAAAAATGTGCTCGGTGCTTTTCCATTTGTCTCTTATCTCTGCATTGTCTCGTTGTTGGCTATGCTTGCACGCCCTTGTGATGGTCCTGCATCATACTCCCTCGCTTGAAAATTTTCATGGGATCCTGTCCATGAGCTCACGCATGGTCTGTCCATGCTTATAGATTTTTTCTTCATTCTCCCAGCTGGCATATTCAACTGGATGGCCCTTCCATTTGACCAATTATTCAAAGTATTTATTTCGCCTGGTCCTCTTACCAACTCTTTTGTCCAGCATGCGCTCCATCTGTGGCTTCTTTGCACCTGGCATCTATTTTGTCCACTGAATCTCTGGTTGTTCACTACCTGCTTCTTCTCTAGCTTTGTATGGGTACAAATCTGAGACATTGAATATCGAAGAAATTATGATCCCATTGGGTAATTCAATCGCATATGCATTGACCCCAAATTTCTTCAAGACCTTACATGGTCCGATTTTCTTCATCTTCAGTTTATTATATGTTCCACTCAAGAACCTTTCCTTTCTCAAATGTACAAGGATCAAATCACTAACTTTGAAATGAATTTGTCTCCTATGTTGATATGCTCTCTACTTATATTCTTGGCTTGAACTCTGCAGTCATTCCTTCACCTAGATGTGAAGTTCCTTCATTGCCTCTGTGAAATCTTCTGCACTAGCACTCCTAGTCACAATCTGTTCTGAATCTCTCAACTCAGAAATTCCTCTCAGTTGAATTCCATAAACAATTTGAAATGGACTCTGTCCTATGCTCCTATTAATTGAATCGTTGTAAGCAAACTCTGCCTGTGGTAATATGTTGTCCCACTCACTGTGGTGTTTTGTCACCAAGCTCCTCAACAAGTCTCCCAAACTTCTGTTCTTGAATTTTGTCTGTAAATCCGTTTGAGGATGATCAGCTAAACTAAATGACAAGTTTGTTCCCATATTCTTCCATAAGGTTCTCCGGAAGTGTCCTACAAACTTAGTGTCTCGATCCGAAACTAAGCTCCTTGGTAAGCCGTGAAGTTGAATGACTTCTTTGAAAAATAGGTTCGCAATGTGAGTTGTGTCACTAGTTTTCTGACATGGAATGAAATGTGCCATTTTGGAAAATCTATCCACTACCACAAAGATTGAGTCAAACCCTCTTTGTGTTCTTGGCAAGCCCAATATGAAGTCCATGCTGACTGCATCCCATGGCCTCTCAGGTATGGGTAATGGTTGATAAAAACCTGCATTCTACCTCTTTCCTTTTGAATGCTGACAAATTCTAGATATGTCCACGAATATTTTGACGTCTGCTCGCATTCCTAGCCAAAAATATGACTCATTCAACTTTGCGAACCTCTTTTCATGACAGAAATGTCCGGCCAATCCTCCACTATGTTTTTCCTTCAGCAAATTCTCCCTCGTGGAGCATTTTGGAATACAAAGTTGATTACCTTTAAACAGTAATCCTTCCTAGATCATATATTCTTCCCATTGGCTTCTATCCCTGAGAATTAGATTTTTAGTTGCTTCATACACCTCTTTAAAATATGGATCATCTCTGTACATGTCCCTGAGATCATTAAAACCTAATGTTTTGACTCTGAACTCCTACAATAGCAAACATTTCCTGCTCAAAGCATCAACAATTTTGTTAGCAGTTCTAGAAATATGATTAATCACAAAAGTGAATTTTTGCATCTATTCAACCCATTTAACATGTCTTTGATTCAACTTCTCATGTTGAGTCACAAATTGAAATGCATGATTATCACTATACAAGACAAACTCCTTAGGAATTAAGTAATGCCTCCACTTCTTCAATGCCTGAATAATAGCATAGAACTCTTTGTCATACGTGGATTATTTTATCTTGGATTCATTCAACTTCTCGCTGAAATATGATATCAACCTATCTTCTTGGCTCAAGACTGCCCCTATTGTAAATCCACTTGTATCACATTTTACCTTAAATGTATTTTTGAAATCCGGCAACACCAAAATTGGTTGTTCCGTGATTTTCCTTTTCAGCAAATTGAAGCTTTTCTCAGCCGCTTCCGTCCAGTGAAAAGATTTGTGTCCCTTCTTCACTGTGTCCATCATCGGTGCACTAATTCCACTGAAATTCCTGATGAATTTTCGGTAGAAACTAGCCAATCCGTGAAAACTTCTCACCTCAAATATACTCTTCGGTGATGGCTAATTCTTAATTACCTCCACCTTATCTGGATCCATCCTCAACTTATCTACAGAAATAACAAAACCCAAATAAATGAGATTTGTCTTCATGAATGAGGATTTCTTCATATTTATCAAGCAACTTCTCTTGCTATAACCTCTTCATCACTGTAGCCAAATGTTTCAGATGCTCTGCCTTTGTTTTACTGAAAATCAATATGTCATCAAGATACACAATGACAAATTTTCCGATGAACTCCTTCAAGACTTCATTCATCAATATCATGAAGGTATTTGGTGCGTTTGTTAAACCAAATGGCATGACAAACCATTCATACAACCCTTCATTGGTTTTGAATGATGTCTTCCATTCGTTACCTTCCCTCATGCAGATTTGGTGATAACCACTTTTCAAATCAATATTTGAAAAATATTTGGCCCCACTCAAGCAATCCATCAGATCATCCATCCTTGGCAATGGAAATCTATACCTGATGGTTATTTTGTTGATTGCCCTCAAGTCAGTACACATCCTCCAGCCTCCATCTTTCTTCGGACTGAGGACTATCAGAAAAACACACAGGCTCAAGCTTTCTCTGACCAAACCTTTTTCCAACAAATCCTGGACTTGTCTTTTGACCTCTTCATTCTCCTGCAGCCTCAATATGTACACTTCTTTGTTTGGAAAACTAGCTCTAATTATGAGATCAATTTGATGACTTATACTTCTAATCAGTGGCAACGAACGAGGTAGTTTGTCTACTACTATGTCAGCGAACTCTTCCAATGGTTCCTGAACCTCTTCTGGTAAAGCATCTACCCTTGTGATGGTTAAAACAATATTTGGCTTCTTGACCATAATGAATTGTGGTTCCTCCTTCTTCTTAACCTCTGTAAGAAGTTCCTTTCCACTCATGAGAAGTATAGTGTTTCTTACTTCAGGTTTGACCTCTTTGTCTTTGATTGGAAGCAACATGTGAGTTCTCCCATTCTTCTCTAGGGTGTATGTGTTCATTCTCCCATTATGAATCACATTTATGTCATATTTCCACGGTCTACCCAGCAATAGATGACAAACATCCATAGGAATAACATCACAAAGTATTTCATCTTTATACCCTCCTATTTTAAACTCAACTAAACATTGCTTAGTGACATTTACCTAATGTCCTTTTTGTAGCCACGAAACTCTGTATGGACTTGGATGATCAATCATCTCCAGCTCCAATTTTTATACCATCTTTGTTGAAATGAGATTATCCATGCTACCACTGTCCATAATGACTTTTCATACCCTATATTTGGTCTTGAACGTAGTCCAAAAAAGTTTGTTCCTTTGGACTGAACTCTCCACCTCCTTCTCTGGTGTCAAAAGAAATTTTCGCATCATCAATGATCCTCCACCTTCAACATCCTCTACCTCAACATTTTTCCTCTATGCTTTAGCAATGTGATTCTATCCTTCCTCTTTCTTCTTATATGGACATTCATAAGACTTGTGTCCGACCTTTCCGCACGTGAAGCATTTTATCACTCCACCTCTTCCTTTTCCTCTACCTCTAGTACGGGGAAAAATGTTGTTATCAACATACTCTCCTCTCTGATCATCATATTGCCTTCTTTGTCCAGCATATTTCCCTTTCTGTGAGCTTCCACCTCTCTCAATCAGAGGTTTCTTCCATTCTTCCTTAGGCTTCTGATTTCTATCTTGGACGACTGATTTCCCCCTAGCTTGACTTCTACCTCGGCCTCTTTGAACTTGTTTTCGGCTTAGCTTCTCTTCCGCCTTTAGAGCCATTTGATAAGCATCTTCCACCGTTCATATGGTCATCATGCTCATCTCATTCTGAATTTCGTATCTTAGGCCATTAACATACCTGGCAACCTTTTCATCATTACTTTCACGATGACCTGCTCTAATGTCCGGCCTGTAAAACTCTTCAGTGTACTCCTTCATTGACATCAACTTCTATCTCAAATTTTGCATTCTTCGAAACAAAGAAATTTGATAATCCCTAGGAATGAATTCCTCTTTCATCTTTGCAACCATCCGATCCCAACTCTTGATTTTATGCTTACATTGGTAGCGTCTGTCAGCTTGCAGTTCATCCCACCACAATGTTGCATGTCCTTTAAGTCTCATTACAACATGTTTGACCTTCTTGTCTTCTTCGACATATTCATAGTCAAAATAGGTGTCCAGAGATCTAATCCAGTCTAGAAGCTCTTCAGCATCCAAGTTGCCCTCATAAACTGGAATGTCCATTTTGGCTCTTGCACTCATTCTTCCAACAACTCTAATCAAGCGTTCATTTGCTTCATTTTCTGCTGCAATTTCTTCTTCTTCATGTCCAACGTCGTCTTCTCTTTCGAATTCACTCACATATCCAATATCAGTTGGGTGCCTTTGTTTTATTTCCACATCCATGAGTCTAGAACGAATGTCATGCAGATCTCTTTCCACTTCTGGATTATGCACCTGCCTGCCCCTTCCTTCTGGCATTTCCCTTACCTCTGGCGGATCGGGTGTTTTCCTATCTCTTCTCCTCGGTGGCATGGCTGAAATTCCTTCTTGCTTTTCCTGCCTGAAATATACAAACAAGAATCAGGCTCTGATACCAAATGGTGTAGACCCACTCAACCCTTAGGTCGAGGATCTGATTACAGGATCGTTCCTCATTTTCCTTTGAGCCGGATTGGCTCTTTCAATTCCCTACTTGAATCTTCTTTATTTTGATCCCCAGGTCCTTTCAGAAGCTTCCTTGGTGTGAATGACACTAGGTGTAAGCTCCCCCTTCTCCACATGACCACCGGCTATGACCAAGGCCTAAACTAAAAGGCGCTTGTCACAACTTGCCTCTCACGAGTTCGTGAGTCGAGAATCTCGACTATTCCTGTCCAATCCCATGATATCCAAGACCGTGAGATGGGTATAACTCCTTCCCTTGTCAGTGCCCTCTGCACGTGACCATCGGCTAGGCTTCCCACTAGCGCTTCTCGCCTTTTTCCACTTCTCAAGTCGAAAGTTTGGGCTTCCATCCCCTTATCTTACGAACCCCCGAGACACGAAAAGTCAATAGGGTGTTGACTCTCTTCAATGAACAATGTGTGTCCACCTGTCTATTCCATGGGCCCACCTTGTGATTCTACCACATGTCCCTTACGCTCCACTTCACACTTTGCCACTTCGCTCCCTGAAGTGTTGTCTCCTTTATATCACAACACCCAAAGTGTTGAGATCCAAAACTCCTCGATGTACCTAAGTGTTGAACTGCCAAATTTTGACACATCGTCCACGTGGTCCCACAACGAAACTTCTCACCCTTTCGGGACTTCGCCTCTCACAAACTATACTACCCAACCTTTGGGCTCTCGCCTCGTGAACCTCCGAGTTCGCGAGATCTCTACCACCTGTCCTCCCTAAATGGACAACTCTGATCCACTCACCACTTCACTACTTTCCTTTCACGACTTCGTGAACCTTGATGCAAAAACTTCGACCCTTCAACTCACGAAACCCCAAAATGAGATTTCGTGAGTGATCCAACGACCCTGGCTGACTTGGATCCTATGGCCCTGATTTCTTCTGAGCTTACACTTGAGTAAATATCATATTAACATTCCTACTTCTCTGCAAAATATGATGGCTTTTGTGACTTCACAAATTCTTCTCAAAGAATTCCAACCGTCCATTTCTTCCTAGACAATTCCTGCGAATTTTAACCAAGTATTTCTCCGCGGAACATACCCGCCTGAAACCTAAACTTGTTGCACCTCCTTTCAATGCCTCAAGGCACCAACCTTCTAGGATTTTCTTTGACAACTAGGAAGACCCTATCCCTCTTGGGATTTATCGAACTCCGAGTCTTAAAGAAGACTCTCACATGCACTCCTTGCGGTGAATCCTTCAATTACTTCAAAGAATTGAAGTCCTTCGACTCTGTGCACTCCTTGCAGCAATAGTCCTTCAACAATTTCTCAGGTTCGCAAACTCTGAGACTTTACTCGGCCTGCGCACACCTTGCATGACTCCTGTGCTCAACTTTCACTTCTGCAAGAATGAGAACAACGTTAACCCTGCTGATATTTCATAGATAAAACTCTGAACTCTTTTCAATGCACTCCTTGCAGACAACTTCACTGCACTCCTTGTACGAACTCTTGCTCGGATAGAGAAACAATTGAAACTCATTCCTTACTCTCTCTCAGACTTCAAACACAAAGCATGAAATCATATACATAGCATATAAAGAAAATGTATAACAAAAAGTAAACATCCATGAGCATAACATTCAACATGCGTACACAGAGAACAATACAACACCATGAATTTGAATCAAAGCTCTTTCTATTAATTCAAATCTTTGTACATGGGTGTTTTCAACTAAAACTCTCTGCTCTCTTCTCTATACTGTATGTTGTATCTTGGAAATACTCTTACAACTATACAATGAGGGTGTCTATATCCCATTTCCCTCTTTCTCTCTAAAACTGTCTAATCTAGAATTAAATTCTATCTACCTACATTCATTACACATAAAGGCTCCTATCTACTATGGATGAGAGCGGATCGCTCAAGGTCCTTTTATAATAATACAAGCATGCCTCCACTTAATGACTTCATTAATATTTCAAAACATTTTCAAAAAATGTGCTCGGTGCTTTTCCAGCTATCTGTTATATCCGTGTTGTCTCGCTATTGGCTATGCTTCCACGCCCTTGTGATGATCCTGCATCAGGTATTCTGAGAGAGGATATTGTGAGAGAAATAAGAGGAAGTGACAATGGGTGTATTGTAGGTTGTATCCCTTCATTTTGTTGGATAATGAAAATAAAGGACCTAGAAATTTATCTGGTGGACATAGCTCACACTAGATGAACCACGTATATCTATATCGCTATTGTATTGTGTATCTTATGTGTTTTATTTCCACATTTGTTTTATTTATTTTTCTGCGATCCTATTTTTCTAACAATTTTTTGTTTGTGTTTATCTGGAGTGCTAAAAGGATTTAAGGTGAGAGGCAATTCATACTGGGATAAAGCTTTATAGCCAAATTAAGCATAAAAAGAAGATATCCAAGTAGAAATATGTACACCACAATTATAACTATGTTGAATGACATGGAGGGTTGTATCCCACTGGTTGGTTTCAACAAATTGACTACAAAGAGCATGGACAAGGCTACTGTTAAATTACTTAGTTTGGAAATCCATTTGGGGATAGAAGGAAGTAGAATATTTGAGTTGACAACCTAGTAAATCCCACAATGTTTTCTAGAAGGTGTTGAGAAATCGAGTGTCATGATCAGAGATGATGCTAGTAGGAAGGACAAAGTGTGGACAAACATGGTGGAAGAACAAGTCTGCAGTTTGGGCATAAGTAGTGGCCTTAGTGTAAGGGATAAAAAGAACCATATTAGAGAAATGGAAAAAGATAACCTAGACAACATCATTTTTTTGTAAGTTCATAAGTAAACCACTAAGGAAATCCATGGAAATAGACTCCCAAGTGAAGGAAGGCATAGAAAGGGGATGATAAAAACCAAATTTACAATTCGTAGGTTCATGTTGACTACACAATATATAAGAAATAATGGAAGGATCCACTTGATGATTCATAAAAGATAAAAATAAATGTCATTGCAAGTGTTGAACTCTAATTAGAGACCCAAAATGGCAAGCATAGGAGGAAGCATGTGCCTCCTTAATGAAAGTAAAATGATATTTAGAGGTAGGGAAACATAATTTTTTGATTTTATATAGCCACCCATATCTAATTGTATAATCCATAAATAACATTTGATTGACCTTAGAGGGATGTTACACAACATCCCATATCTCTCAAAAGAAGGGATCAAAAGCATAAAGAGACTTCCAAGCCTCATAGGAAACACAGCACACAACCAAGAGATGAATTACTTATGTAGGGGGCGGCTTAGGAGATCATCCATCCTATTAGACGTGCCCTTTATGTATTTAATCACCAAATAAAATTGATGAATGTAAGCTACCCAATTTAGAATACGATGTTATATGGATCTAGGTCAGGAGATAGATTTGGATTGGAAAACCATTTATCTAGATCTGAGACTGAAGAACACCATATGAGGCTCAAAATGGATGTCTCACTAGAAAATCCTAGCCAAGTTCACAGTCAGACAGTAGGCTAGAAGAGAGGGGAGGGTGTGAAAAACCCTAGTGCGCCCCTCCACAAAATGGAAAAGTGGGGGGGGGGGAGGTGGAAGATCCCCACAACCAAACAACATAGTAGTGGAGGGATAGAGAAACACTAGTGCACTATGTTGGAAGAGATGTAGGTTGAGATGAAACCCGAGTGAACCTCTAAAGTTGGAAATCACCAACAATGACTGGGAAGTCGAGGTCTTCATAAAACCCTAGCACATTTCCTAATAGATGGAGACTAGAGCCACCCTTAGCACACCTCTAGATCTAAACATCGGTGAGGTAATACACTCGTAACCCAAAATAAAAGAAAAAATTGTATTTGAAACTCACTAGAGAAGAAACATCTCATATCAAAGCCCTGATACCATTTGATGTGCAATAGAAATACTTAGGAAATTAACTAGAACAAAAAACAACAATACTATCACCACAAATGATAGAAAAATAAACATCGATTTATTTAGAATATGGTTTATGTAATATTAAAGGGGCCTCATGTGTAGTTCTAAATAGGTATATATAGAGATCATGTATTCATTATTAAGGACATCAAAATTGTGATGTATGAATGTATCTTGTTATTTGGAGGAGGTTCTCCTATTATTTAAGGAGTTATTGTTTAACTCATCTCTCATATATATATTGGACTTGTTCTTCACGCTCACATTGGTGTACATGGTGTGTAATTCTAGTTTATTCTAACATCTTAAGTATCTGTTTCATAACACAAGTGAAGTTAATACAATAAAACTAAAATTGTTCAAATCCTTTATCCTAAATAACATGAAATAAGAAAAAAATAGTTATGGTACCCTTTCCTATCCTACACTAACCGGTAGAATATGTATCTCAAGTGAAGTCATAACATTAATGTAGGCATCCAGGGATTTAAAAAAAAAATAATTAAAATCAAATATTTCCATAGGTTTGAATGGATGAAATATATTTTCATGAAGGATTGAAATAATTATAACATTGATAAGGTAATTCATAGCAGGGAGTAGTAGACATTGACCACTTTATGGAAATGATGCAAGAGCATATTTTGCCTCAATCAATCCACATCAACCAAAATATCTTCAATTTGAAGTTAATAAATTGTAAGGTGAGATAAGTGCTACAACTCTTATTGTTGTAACATGATTGCTATAACATAGTGTTGTAACATAGCGATGTAACACATTGTTGTAACACAATAATGTAACACTTTGTTGTAACTCATTGCTATAACACAATGTTGTAGAATAGTGTTGTAACATAGTGTTGTAACATGTTGTTGTAACACATGTGATGTAACACCATTGCTGTAACACCTATGTTGTAACACATGTTGCTGGAACACCAACACTGCAACTCCAGGTGAGGGGAAATTCTGTTAGAATGATACAAATCATGACTCCACATGTCTTGAAAAAATGCCTTAACAATCGGTAGACTAACAACATGATTAAAGAGTAATCACTTTAAATGATTGAGGAATTTAACCTCTACAACTATCTAAGTTTCCAACTCATATTTGGAAAACATATGAGAATTTGGATAGTTGTAACTTCCCAACATCCAATGCATTTGGTAGTGGAAAAAAAGAAACAGTGGGGGAAGAGATAAGGTTCGATTTCCAAGAAACAAAAGAAAATAAAGAAAGGGAAATATTGAGGGGTTTAGCTTGATGGGGGAAAATGAAATAGTTCCGTTCGGAGTAGAATATAATGAAGGAAAGGAAACTGAAGAAGGGATGTTTCCAGAAACAACAGAGTAGAGGAAGGGACACCAATTTTTAGTGGGACAATGTAGAACAATGAGCATGCTTTCTAGTCATGGATTTTGAATGATTATTGTGTTATATTTGGTTGATAGTATAATGAGACCATGGAAGACAATTTTCTGGCTTGTTAATAATTTTCATGAGTCCCTATTTAATGGATCTATCTCTTTTTTTTGTATTTGTTTCTACGACTGTAATTTTTCTTGCCATTATTTTAGTTATTAAATTTGTGTTAACGTAGTTATATATTATTTGTACACTCTATGGGAAAAAACCTATTTTTTTAGGTGATTTAGTACATGAACGAGGGTAACTGCATTAGAAAAACATTGAAAAAATTATGACTCCATCCAAGATCCAATTATCTCCAAAAAATGGTTAAGAGAAATACGTAACTCTTGAAAGGAATATAACGGTAAGTGATGTACTTCATCATGAAAATTAATTTAAATTTATAGAGAAATAGTTGTTGAATATGTGTGTGTGTGTGTGTGTAGATAGTCATCCCCTTTGTTGTGTTATATGATTAGGTATAAATCTATCGTTTGCTTTTCTTATGGATCTAATAATTCGTTAGGTGTTGCATAATATCGCCCTTTCGCAATCATCCTTTTCTCTAGTTGATTGATAATATCATCCTTCATATGGTTAAGGACTGATTAAACCCTACATAAGTCCAGTCATAACAAAGGAACATCATCATAAAAAAATAGGGCTATTATAAACAATGTTTACTTCATTTAGTTATTAACCTCAGATTGCATGTTATAGATGAGTAGATAATTTATCCCAAATGAACTGGCTGCATGAGATTGTATTTTACTAACCATGTCTTGAGAATTTTCCTTCTATTATTCCATGTATATTTATAATTGGTGAGGTTGAGTTGAAACATTATGAAAAACTATATCTTAAATTATTTTGAACTCTGACTCACTCTCGTATTTTATTTCATTTCCAAAATTAGAATATAAAGAAACACCAACATAATGGTCTTGTATATCTCCTTGTAAATGAACGTTAGAAAAACTATCTATATAGATAGCATAGAAATTCACAGAATTGAATAATGAATTATACTCAACAAGAGTATATGTGCAATCCACAACATATTGAATTTCCTCTTGATATTCAAGGCTATAAATTGTTGTATATTTAAGAAAAATAACCTTAGTCTCCCCACAATATGATTCTAGTTATTTCCTTATACTTCTTAATGATTCCATTGTTTCTATATTGAATAATTGATTATAAATCATGTCTACTTCTATGTTGGTGTTCTGCATGGTTGTAAGACCCTAGGTTCGATTTATCTTGTCCAACAAAACCCTTTAGACACTGGCCCTTTCGGCATCACCTACATGTACGTGAAGTCTCACCCAAGGCATATATTGGGGCTCTAGGAACCTTAGGGAATGGGCAGTGATCATCTTTTTATTCTTACTTATTTGTTTTTTGCACACTATTATGTCTTTTCTCTTCTTAGGTTACTTAGTGATTTCAGTTATGTATTACCAATATACTTTAGATCACAATAGAAGCCATTTACTATAATATTCCTACTATTGGAAAATGATCACACAAAGAGTAATTCTAGTCTAACATGTATCAAGAAAGTATCCATGTTCAATCACATAAAATGAAAATAAACACAGTAGCTAGCATGGTTCACCAAACTTTGGGCTACATACACAATGACTTTCTTCTTTATTATTATTTATGCAATAGTCTCTGGCTTGCACACTGCACTTACGAAGATACATCATGCTATCGTTTCCTTCTCCTAGCCTAGTATTTCTGCAGTGCAAACCTCTCTCTCTCTCTTTGCATCATCTCCTTAACATTCAGACATAGATTCAATAGTCAGTTTTCCATATCATTCTATCACTCTCTTCTCGACCATACTAGAACTCTACTGAACTATCTCGACTCATTAGAAACCCTATTATCCCAACCCATTACATATTTATACATGAATTCAATGGATTAACACCCTACTTTTCTTACCCCAAAACCCTATTACAACTTATGATAACTCAAGATGACTTTTTTTTAGGATGATTTACCTACTTTTCTGTCTGCATGTTCCTTTTCCACTTTGACTATTATTCTTCCTAATTTTGTGTGTCTTTCTATATTTATCACATCAGGTTGTCATCCTTACTTTTCTCCCACTTTCTTCTCATTATTTATTCTCTTCTTTATTCCTTTTATTTATTCCTCTATTTTATTCCTTTGTTTTATATGTTCCTATTGCACACTGTACTCATAATTGTGCCTCGATTGTGCACTTTTGAATCTAACTTTTTTTCCTTCTTCTTCCTCTTCGTCTTTTGTTGTGCACATCTCTCATACTTAGAAGTTTTACAAATACTATTTCCACAATGACTATCCAACAGGCCTTGAACACTCACGTGTGACTCATCCCCAACCACTTAGGCCTACTACACACTCCTCCATAATTGGATGAACTTTTTGGAGGCTTCCTTAGCTACCAAAACTTCCTTTATTATTTATTCCCCGATTTCCAAAATATCTTTGACTCCCTACATAGTTAGGGATATAAGTTTTTTTTTTTGTTTCATGTGCTTCCTGTTTCACCTTCCCTTGTGTTAGCACTCTGTAATTTATAGAGGTTGTCAAAGGGAGGAATAAATTGACAAAAGTAACTATCAAAACCACTTTTGAAGTTGGGATCTATCCCTGCCAGCTTCATAGAGGGATCTCTCTGTAATATTGATATGTGTTTACATTTTTAAATGTTAGGCTAGTTATGACAGTCTGAATTGGTTTGTTTGTAATAGTTGGCTGAAATAATGCTTAGTTTTCCATTGGTCTATGGGGTCTGTATTATAGATAAGGATCATATTCATATTTTTATAAGGTTTTCTTCATAGTGAAGGGTAGTAAAACTGTAGGATCTATTGAGATTAAATGAGATGAATAAAATAGAACAAGAGGGGAAGTCCACTAAGCAAAGGAGCAGTTAAGAATCACTTTACTCAATTTCGGATGAAAACATATAGATCATTAAAAGACTAGAGACATAGTATACAAGATAAATTTTGTTCTATTGACTTCCTTTTAATGATTAGAATTTTAAATACATAAATGATCATTGAGAAAAGAAAAAATTCAACAACTAGAGAGAGACATCACCAACAATATGACTATGTTCTCACTCTGTAATTTCCATAGGTTGTCAAAGGGTAGAAGAAATTGACAGAGGTAACTATCAAAACCACTTTTGAAGATGGGATCTATCCCTGCCAGCTTCAGAGAGGGATCTCTTTGTAAGATTTATATTTGTTTAAGTTATTAAATGTTAGGCTAGTTATGCCAGTATGAAATTGTGTGTTTTTTTGTAATATTTGGCTAAAAGAATGCTTAATTTTCCATTGGCCTATGGGGTCTGTATTATATATAAGGATCAAATTCATATTTTTCTGAGGTTTTCTTCACAAGGAAGGGTATTAAAATTGTAGGATCTATTGAGATTAAATGAGATGAACAAGATAAAACAAGAGGGGAAGTCCACTAAGCAAAGAGAAGTTAAGAATTCCTTTACTCAATTTTGGATGAAAACATATAGATCATTAAAAGACTAGAGAAAGAGTATACAAGATAAATTATGTTCTATTGACTTTATTTTAATGATTAAAATTTGAAATACATAAATGATCACTGAGAAAAGAAAACATTCAAAAAAGAGAGAGAGAGAGACATAACCAACAATATGACATAAGAATCATTTGAATACGCTTGTTTTATTACTAGTCGATCCTTTGAAAAAGTTACACAATAGCTCCTGGGTGAAAAAATCAACCCTCAATACTTCGAAGGAAGAAGTATTTATAGAATTATTTTTTGATTATTGCATCTATGTGACACATTCTCTAGCTTACAAATCTGTGAGATGTGGAACATTGCAGCTATGTGAGATATTCTCCAGCTTACAAACCTAGGAGGAAGCCCATGAAGAGGGTGTGTGGTTCCTATCTGAGACGAAGATGGAACATAGAGATGACCTCCTCCATATAGAGAGTTGAGAATAACTCGAGATGATTCTCCTGTGTAACATAATGAGAAAGGTGATCTACAGAGTTGGACGTGCCTATGGCTAAGCACAAGGTGAATGTGTGAAATCCCAAAGTGCTCGGTGCATCGTCATGAGAACAGAAATGAAGATGATGTATTATCCTCCTCTTAGAAGAAGAGTTGATGAGAAAAGACAAATGACTCTCCTATGTAATGCAGTGGGAAATAAGATCTTTTAAGGGGACGTTCTCGTTGACGAGTACAGGTGAACATGATCCTAGTGGTTGAGCACTAGTGAAGAAGTGGTTCTTTTGTGTAATGCAGTGAGCCAGAACTATGGAAATCCCTATGGATGTGACCTTAGTGGATGAGCACTAGTGGGTGTATCAGATCCCTTGCTCTATTTTTCAAGATTCATACCTACCTGTAACCTTAATTGTGATGTAAAGGGTACAGGTCATCCCCACCTTAATGTGACTAGTAATTAATGTAAAAGATAATTAATTTGGTTAATATTAATTACAATATAAGCTAGTGAGGTCGATCCTGTTGTGCCAATAGACACTTATGTTGACAGGTTCAAGTTAGTATAAATAAAGGTAAATTTCCCTTTGAGGAATCGAATCTTTCATGTGAGGTTGGAAATTTCAGCAAGTACATCTTCTTGGGAAAAGTGTGTGCCTCTCTTGGGCACTAGTATTCTAGGGTTTAAGCACCCTCTTGTGTGATAGGTATTATTAGTGGTGAAGGTATTTATATTTAAGAATATAGAAAAGAATTTAGTTGATTTTTCTTCCCTTGTTGAGAAGGGTTTCCCAGGATACTTCTTGTGTTCTTGTGCATTGTAACATCCTGCTCTGGCACACTGAGCGAACTTATTCTTTGAGGACATTTGATCGCAAGTGATCCGGATTATTATGCTATTAAAACTTTGATTTTTATTATGAGGTGTTATGGGTTGATGATATGTTGTTTTACTACATTGACATAGACATGTGCTATTGACTTGGTTTTACTAAGTGTGCAGGGTTTTGGACCTCGAGGATGCAGAGGCATCGATGGAACTGCTTGGACTCTGGATCGAGTCAGGGGGTGTGCCATTGAGGTTTGATTGTTTTACTATGATATTAGTGCATCTGACTAGATGATATGATATGGATATGTTCTAACATGATTTGTTGATGATGCAGGCTAATGATAGCTTTCCGACCAGACTCACATATGGAGTAAAGGGGTCACACATGACTACTAGAGTTGTTGAGGGAGAGGTGTGGACAACAGCCCTACCACAGCCTACTAGCACTCCCGCCATGGCTCAAACTATAGGTTAACAATTACATAGTTCGAGAGGACCCACAATGTCGTGAGGGAAGACTGCGATAGTCTCTCATGATGATTCTAAAGGTCACGCAATAAGGTGGGGGCCTTATTCCTTAGAATACCTTAGTCTCCCACAAGTTCACCTGGCGGAGTGTTGACTCCAGGGGTTATTGATGTCTACCAAGTAAGTCAAGAGGCGAGTGGCACCCTTGGAGCACGTGCTATGTCCCGAAGGGCATGTCGTGCAAGAAAAATGGAGAGTGGCAAGTGGAACCCTTGGAGCACGTAGTGCATCCTGAAGGTCACATCACGCAAGGGAACATATGAGAAGAATGGCACCCTTGGAGCACCTAGTGCATCCTGAAGGGCACGACGCATTGTTGATGATAGAGGGATGAACCTAGATGGCCCTAAGACAAATAGAATGTTAAGTAATTTTTAAAACAATTTCCCTAATTAAATGTCACCCAGTACGAAATTTAAGGCCTAAGTCTAAATTACGCTAGTGATAAAATTTTGCCTTAAAAAAAAATAATAAAAAAATAATAATAAAAAAATAAAATAACTTAAATAATAATTTTGACCTTCATTAAATCTTGTACCATGAAGGGAGTAAGAAATTAAGTTATTCATAAAAATAAAATCTGTGGTAATAAATGTAAAAAGGGGAATTAATTATTTTATTTTTTTGATAATTAAAAATATATATATATATATATATATAATACTAATTAAATGATAAAAGGGAAAAGGGGTTAATTTTCACACCTACCTTTTTGAGTTCTAAGTAAAAAGGGGAAAGAGGGAAAATAAAAAAAATAGGAAACTAGGGAAAAGAAGTAACATAAAAAGGGAAAAAGGGGAACTCAAGGGAAAAGAGGGAAAATAAAAAAAATAGGAAACTAGGGAAAAGAAGTAACATAAAAAGGGAAAAGGGGAACTCAATGGAAAAGTGGAAAGTCAACTTAGTAAAGAATCTACCATTTAAGAGATTTATAATTTTAAACTGAATTAGCAATTTCATAATAGGGAATGCCTTTAAAACCTATAAGGGAATTCGGGGACACCTAGGAGTGATTCTAGGAGTAACTCTAGGTGGGTGAGGGAAATAAGATAATTAATAAATTAAAGAAATTAAATAATAGAGGAATGAGGGGGATGGGTGACACTTGTACGAAGAAGAATTTTTAGGATTTTATTTTCAAAAACTCTAATTAAATGAGATTTTAGGAAAGGGAGGAAGTTCAAAACTCTATAAAATGATGGAAGGAGAAGGAGGAAGGGGATCTTTTGTTTGCGTAATCTTACGCTGTAGAAATATCTAATTGACTGATTTACTTGTGGGCGTTGGGATACCCAGCTTGGAGAGGAGTGATAGCTCAGCCTTGCGAGGCAAGCTGGGAGCTAGACAAGATCTCTGGATAGTGTGTGGCCCCTTTGAAGCTCAGGGGGCTAAGGGGGGAGAAGAGTACCCCCAGCATTGGCTGGGAGGTACCGGTGAATTCTCGACGGTCGACGACCAGGAGTTGCATGGAGCGCATGGGACGTCAATTGGAGCAGGCAATCAGGAAATGGTACGCTCTTCATTTTTGTATGGTAGAATGTGTTAGGACTTATGCTTGGATTTACATATTTAGTGGAGAAGTATACTCATTTATTTTAAAATTTGATGCCTAAAACTTTGCTTATCCCAACTCGATGATTGTCAACTCCCATGGCCTTAGTTTCCTGCATGTATTGACCACCTAGCTTTGATTGGTTGTGTCCTTATTGGTTTCTTTCCTTTCATCCTTAGCTCCTTAGTCCTCGCTTGAGAATTCGGCTTGGAGCCTGATCTACAGTCGTCGCCTTAGCGTTAAAAGACCTATGGATCTCAACGTCTTGCTTTCCTGTGTGAGGATGATGAGCGAAGGACAAACCCATTAACCTCCTACTCTATTGTTGTCTTTGTCTGAATGTTGTCTTACGCCCTGATGCATCGAACTAACCCTGCAAGGTTTGAATGATGATGAAGTTTTCTTTGACTCAACATTTTGATATCTCGTTATTTTCTCGATTTGTACCTTGATTTACTTCTTGTTGGACATTTCTGCGTTGGATCTTATTTTTCGTTTGTCACCTTGTGATTTCCCCTCCTTTGGCTGCACCTTTGACTTGGGGGCGATTGTGCACAACAACCCTTTTATTTAAATTTTGGTCTGCTTTTTTGATAGTCGGTGCTGACAAAGTTCACACCTTTCATTCTAAGATATCCTGGGTGTATTGGATAAGATAAATTACTTCTGGTGATTTGAATGGATAAATCTCAGTGCATTAAGTTGTTGGATGTTATAACCTTAGTAAATTGATTGTTTAACACAACCATTAGATTTTGAATGATAATCTCGCTGTGATTATGACAGCAGACCAGCATTTGTTTTTAAATCCCTGAGTTACCGTGATTCAAATTACATACTGTCGCCCTTTTTACATCCGAAGGACCGTAAATGTTTACCTAGATTGCGTGAGATTTACCCTTGAACCCTGACAAATTTTATTTGATTGCATGGGTCCTTTTGAGTAATGGGTAGCATATTTATATGGTGCCAATGAATGTGGTTTCATTGTGTAATTGGGGGTGTAATCTATGTTAATGGATGGTTTATTGGAACTTAATAGACAATGAAATGATGCATTGAACTGACAACTATTTCAATCTCTTTTTTTTACAATGTTTTCAGTATACAAATCATATTAGATAACCAATTTATCATGAGTTAATAACTAGCTTGCTCATATTGATAGCATAGTTTAATGGTGATTTATTAATGGCACAATTAAAGCATGTTGACCAACGATCTTACTAGATGATCCACCAATAGCATATTGACAACCTTTTGCCTGATTAGAGGATACAATTTGACTGTTTAAAGCTTACGATTTGTTGTGTAAACAACCACCTTTTTCCACTCATAAGGATGCCCACGATTTGCTTAAACTGCCTTCCTGAGCTGGTTGTTTTTACCACAACTTTAATTTCTGGCCAACGAAGATGAATGTACTAGCATTTACGAATTGTGATGACTGTGTGTTGCATATTTACCATGATTTTTCCTTTAAAACGTATCTAGGTTGTTGTTAAGGACCCCCGTTTTCCCTTAAATGTAGAATGTATTTGCAGATGGGTGGCACAACAGGTTTCCCCTTGATGAATGGGTTTTCCTTGCCTTTGCCTGACGACAAGTATTTTTGGCTCCCCAGTGCTGACAGATTTCGGTTATTTCTGGCAATGATATTGATTCGTTGGTCAGCGTTGATAATAACAATTAATTGCGTTCAATAGAGTAATTATGGTTTCCCTTCAATCCCATAGCCGCATTCAATTTTGAATTAAACTGCACTCCTTGATAACAACCACTTATTTTTAGACAATAAATACCACTTATATTCTTCTAAGCAAGCCACATATGTCATGAATAAATTTTGAATGAGGAATTAAACATTTCAAAATACTTTTCATGGATATTCTTCGAAATCGAAAAAGTGTTTTCAAAATTTGTGAAATGTCTTTACCACACTAGAATATCTCACATTTTTATTTGTGAAATCGAAAGATTGTTTTCTAAATTCAGTGGCCGACGGTTTTATTTTTAATTATTGATGGAAAGCTGATCTAATGATTTCTAACTAAAAATGTGATAATTGAAGATAACTCAGTGGGAATGCAACAAATCATAAATGCAAGTACAATGTCTTTATTTTTATAACCTGCCTTGTCATATTTATGTGGTGTTGGGTACATGCTTCATTCATTTCCAATTTAAAAATATTGCAAGTTTATAATGAATGGCTAGTTTATAATTTAGACAAGGTAGTTAGATTTCAATTAATGATTAATTATATTTTTAATTATTAATTCAGTCGAAGATTTAGATTTTCTTAGTAATGTCCTTTATATGTTGATTTAGATGGTACTCTGTTGACACTTGTAATTTAGAATTGCGCAAATGAAATTGTTTTAAGGTTAATTTAGATTGTACCTTAATGATATTCTGCATTTTAGACATGCTAAGTTGGGCTTGTAATAAATGATTAAAACAGGCAGTAACTATTGACTATCTTGACTCGACTATTGATCAGGGATATTGGTGAAGTCGTTTTTAGCTTGCGCTTCCCATTGAGGGTGTTGAAGTTATTTCTAAGTAATGTTCGTACTTGGTCTTGCAAGCATTTAATGTGCTTGGTTGTTCACTGTAAGAGATTCTAGTTACTTGTGTAATTGTTTGGGGTGCATGGGGTTGTTAGGATGATTTTCCTTAGCTTAGTAGGCTTAGTTTGCTTGTGTCAGGTTGGTTGTAGACACCTCCTTATTCCTCAAAACAGTCGCCAACCCTGAGACCTTAAATGATCAAAATCGATGGGAACCTGGGCTTGAGCGTTGCTTATGTGTCCTGGAGGTCCTAACCATTGTAGGGTAGGACAGGCGGGTAGTCAGTCTTATTTTTCGTCGGTTGATTGTCCTTCATTGCTTCCAAATGATTGATATGCATCTCAGGTTGTTATGTTGTCGTCATAGTTGCATGCGTCATGTTCATCATCATTTTGTGACATAGATTATAATATATTTATTACCCTTGTACACACGCACACACACAAAAAAAATTGCACTTGTTATGAGAGGTTTGTTGTCATATGAAACGACAGGTCTGTTACATATGGCATCAGAGAGAGGTTCAACCCGCGACTTGGGATCGCTACAGATTTTGTTGATATGATTGATTATACTATTGTTGATCGAGTTGACTTGTGTGCGTGCAGGTAATAATGCTTAGAGGATGTCGTGGAGGAAAACGGTGGGGTGCTAGGGGAGGAGGTACGATGCCTCCAGTAGCATCCACGCCTAAGGGGTCTAACTCCCAGGGAAATGAGCAGGTTCTCGGATAGAAGCATATAGAAGTTGGTGATGTAGTCGGAATGATGATATCTTTCCAGCACATGTCTGAGGCACTGATTAGCCATTTGGACAAAGATGAGGCCAGGGCGCCAACACCCACTGAGGATCGTTTGCGCACTTCGGTTGGTACTGGTAGCATTCACCATGAACTCAATAAGGTCAAATTTCTCGAGTTCTTTGGTGCCCCGGACGGTGCAGCCACCTAAGCATGGTTGGAGAACATGGCGATGTGCTTCGCACTTCGCGATTATACCTCCAACATGAAGGTCCACATGGCAGTATTTCAACTGAAGGGGAGCGGTTTTCTATGGTGGAAGATGCTCCTACCGCAGTTGAACATGGCCGTCAAAGATGTGTCATGAGAACTGGTCGAGGAACAGTTTCGAGAGAGGTACCTTTCAGAGGAATTCATTGAGCGTAAACTCAATGAGTTCAATGCCTTACGACAGGGTGGTTGTACGATGCTCGAGTATGAGGCCCATTTTATGGAGCTTCTCTAGTGTGCTCCACACCTTAACACTGAGAAAATTAAGGTCAACAGGTTCATGTTCAGACTTAACGGTATCATACGTGCAAAGGTCAGGATTTTGATGCCTCAAAACTTTCATGATGCCCTCTAGAAGGCCCTCATAGTAGAGGAGGAGCTTATTAGTGGGGGTCAAACCAATACTCCAGTGAGACCAAGAGGGCAGGTTTCATCTGGAGCACAGCAACATCAGACACCAGCCAGACACACGTCGAGATATCAGGGCTTCCAGAGGGGATCCACTTTCACTACACCTTGGTGACCACCGCCCCAGCAACGGACACCTTATCGGGGACCATAGCATCAGTAGTAGTATTGACCACAACAACAACAGTTTAGGCTTGTTTAGAAGAATAGACCAGGGTTCCAGGCCATTCATTCATCATCTTCTACTTCAGGTACTAGGACTACTGGGCCGAAGAAGGGGTATTGGACGTGTGGGGAGCCACACTACCAACGCGACTACCCTATGGAGAGGCCCAAAGTGTCTAGATCATCCATACCCACTACCGTGGGAGATAAGGGCAAGGCCCATCGGATTCATGTAGTGGTAAATAACCACCAGGCAGAGCATCTGTCAACTTTGCTTGAGATGACAGGTACCGTCGCTGACCAGAACCTTAGTATTTTGATAGATCCCAGTGCTACCGAGAGTTTCATTTCTGGTGCAGTGCTAAAAAGGATTAAGGTAAATCTAGTCGAATAGGATGAGTTTAGCTTCATAGATATGGCTTCGGGTTATATCCTTAATCTGGGAGAGTTTGTCACAAGGGCCAACCTATACATCACGATTTTAGGATCTTATGATGTCGTAATTGGTATGGACTGGTTGGAATCACATGAGGTGATACTCAACTGTAAGAGGAAACAATTGAGCTTGGTTGATGATGAGGGATAGAGATGTGTGATTATAGGACAGAACCAGGGAGTTTCCCTGAGGTTCATCTCTTCCTTGAAACTTTGGAAGAGCATGCGCAAAGGGTGCAAGCTTTATGAGATCCTTGCGTTAAACTAGAAGGGAGTAGCAGAAGGTCTAGAACACATTTCGGTGATGAGAGAGTTTGCAAATGTCTTTCTAGAGGAATTACCTGGGATGCTGCCAAAGAGGGAATTGGAGTTTACCATAGACCAAAAATTGGGGACTGACCCGATAGCAAAGAATGCCTTATCGGATGTCGACTCTAGAGTTACAAGAGTTGAAAATGAAACTGAAGGAGTTGTTGGACCTGGGTTTGATACGTCCTAGTGTGTCACCATGGGGTGCACCTGTTATTTTCATACGAAAGAAGGATGGGTCGTGGAGGCTCTTCATTGACTAATATCAACTGAACAAGGCCACGATCAATAATCAATACCCGTTGCCGAGAATTGATGATCTGTTCGATCAAATGAAGGGCACGATGGTGTTCTCCAAGATTGATTTGCGATCAGGGTATCACCAGTTACAGATCAAGGAGGATGACGTCCCTAAGACTGCCTTTAAGATGAGGTTTGGACATTACGAGTTTATTGTTTTACCGTTTGGACTGACAAACACCCCAGGGGTATTTATGAGTTTGATGAATGGGGTGTTCTGTGAGTACTTGGAAATTTTTTTCCAAGTGTTCATTGACGATATTTTGATTTACTCTCAGATGACAGAGGATCATGACAAGCACTTGCAGTTGGTACTACGGTGTCTACGAGAGCACAAATTGTATGGGAAGTTGTCCAAATGCTCTTTTTATCGATCAAAGATTCACTACTTAGGGCATGTCATCTCCGGTGAAGGCATCACCATGGATCTAGCCATGGTCGAGGCTATTAAGGAATGGCCTACACCGATGAATGTCCCGGAAATGTGTAGCTTCATGCGTTTAGCAGGATATTATCAACAGTTCGTCGAGGGATTTTTGAAGATAGAAAATCCAATCACGGAGTTGCAGAAGAAGAACAAGAAGTTTGTTTGCATCGAGAAATGCATGGAATCATTTCGAAGGATCAAGGAATTGTTGACAGCAACACCGATACTAAAGGTCCCTAACGTGGATGCGGACTTCTTGGTATGCACTGACGCATCCAAGGAAGGCTTAGGCAGAGTCTTGATGGAAGACAAACGAGTAATCGCTTACATTTCGAGGAAACTGAGAAGGCATAAGGAGAACTACGCGATGCACGATTTGGAGTTGGTAGCCATCGTATATGCCTTGAAGGTTTGGAGACACTCCCTTGTTGGATGAAAATTTGAACTAAAGAATGACCATTGTGGACTACATCACATATTTACGCAAAGTGACCTGAATGGGCGACAACGACGTTGGTCAGAATTGCTTAGCGAGTATGATTTTGAGATTAATTACATAAAATGGATAGTGAATAGAGTGGCAGATGCATTGAGTCAGAGACCACACAAATTTTCAGTGTTGCCTCTTCAGACGAATGTACATGAAAAGATTCTAACTTTACAGCGTAACGATGACTGGTACAAAGAGGTCGCAGGTTTTATCAAACAAAACATAATGACGGTACCACGATTTGAGGGATTTTCATTTGATAGCGATGGTTTATTGAGGTTTAAAAGTTGAATCTACGTACCACCAAATGACGAGTTGAGGATGTTGATCCCGAGCGAGGCTCATAGAGCAGTTTACATGGCTCACCCGTGAGTCATGAAGATGAGGGCAAACCTTAAACCCTTATTCTTCTGGAAGTGAATGAAGGCAGACATAGTCAACTATGTGGCCAGATGTCTAGAATGTCAACAGGTAAAGGATGAAAATAGACACCCAGCAAGATTACTACAACCACATGCTATTCCGGAATCGAAATGGGAGGTTATTTCGATGGATTTTATTGTTGGATTTCCACTGACGACAAGGAGATATAACTCGATTTTTGTAGTAGTAGAGACTCTGATGAAGAGTTCTCACTTTATTCTCATGCATACGATGTATCAGGCACCTAACATAGCTAGATTTTTCATCAGTGATATTGTGAGGCTGAATGGCGTGCCTAAGAGGATTATATTCAATCGAGGATCGATGTTTACTGGACACTTTTGGACATGTTTCCAAGAGGCCTTGGGAACCCAACTTAAATTTAGTACTGCGTATCACTCGAAAACTGACGAGCAGACCGAACGAACGAACTAGACCTTAGAGGACATGTTACACATGTACGTGGTGGACCAACAAAAGCATTGGGAGGAATTCTTGCCACTAGTGGAGTTCACTTACAACAACAGTTACCAGAGAACCATTAAGATGGTGCTTTTCGAGTTTCTTTACGGGTGACCGTGTCGAACACCCTTGAGTTGGGCTCGGCTTGAGGGTACGGTCCTGGTGGGACCAGAAGTGATCCAAGAAATGGAAGAGAAAATGCAAACAATAAGACAAAGGATTAAAGAAGTGCAGAATCAACAAAAGAGCTATGACGATGCACACCGTATCGATCGTAGTTAAGAGGTCGACGATCGAGTCTTCTTGTGGGTTAAACCGCATAAGAGTTTGATCAAGTTTGGGAGGGGAGCTAAAATCTCTCCTAGGTTCATGGGACCTTTCGAGATTGTGGAGAGAAAGGGGCCCGTGGCCTATCAACTAGCCTTGCTTGATTCTTTGAGGCGTATGCACGATGTTTTTCATGTATCTGTTTTGAGATATTATATTAGTGATCCTACACATGTTATTGACATGAGTTCCTTGTAGGTATCGGATAAGAAATCGCTCACGGCTGAGCCGATCTACATATTGGATCATCGCGTTCAACCACTACAATGTCGAATGGTAGATAAGGTTAAGGTCTAGTGGGACAATTATAGTCCGCACTCAGTGACCTGGGAGGACGCATATGATATGCGCCAGTAGTTTCCATTTTTGTTTGATAGATAGATATATGATACTATGATACACTTTATTCAAAATTTATAATGTGAAACTTCAGGATGAATTTTAGACCAAGAGGGGGTGTATGTAACATTCCGCTCTGGCGCACTGAGTGAACTTATTCATTGAGGACACTTGCTCGTAGGTGATCCGGATTATTATGCTATTAAAACTTTGATTTTTATTATGAGACGTTATGGGTTGATGATATGTTGTTTTACTACATTGACATAGACAAGTACTATTGACTTGGTTTTACTAAGTGTGCAGGGTTTTGGACCTCGAGGATGCAAAGGAATCGATGGAACCCCTTGGACTCCAAATCGAGTCAGGGAGTGTGCCATTGGGGTTTGATTGTTTTACTGTGATATTAGTGCATCTGACTGGATGATATGATATGGATATGTTCTAACATGATTTGTTGATGATGCAGGATGACGATAGCTTGCCGACCAGACTCACATATGGAGTAAAGGGGTCACACATGACTACCAGAGATGTTGAGTGAGAGGTGTGGACAACAACCTTGCCACAACCTAATAGCACTCCCGTCATGGCTCGAACTATAGGTTAATGATTACCTAGTTCGAGAGGACCCACGATTTCATGAGGGTAGACTGTGATAGTCACTCATGATGATTCTAAAGGGCATGCAATAAGGTGAGGGATTTATTCCTTAGAAACCCTTAGTCTCCCACAAGTTCACCTGGTGGAGTGTTGACTCCAGGGGTTATTGATGTCTACCAAGTCAGTCAAGAGGTGAGTGGCACCCTTGGAGCATGTGGTACATCCTGAAGGGCACGTCGTGCAAGAAAAATGGAGAGTGGCGAGTGGTACCCTTAGAGCACGTAGTGCATCCTAAAGGGCACATCGCGCAAGGGAACAAATGAGGCGAGTGGCACCCTTGGAGCACCTAGTGCATTCTGAAGAGCACGTTGTGTTGTTGATGATAGAGGGATGAACCTAGATGGCCCTAAGATGAATAACATGTTAAAGTAATTTTTAAAACAATTTCTCTAATTAAATGTCGCCCAATACAAAATTTAAAGCCTAAGTTTAAATTACGCTAGTGATAAAATTTTGTCTTCAAAAAAATAAAATAATAAAATAATAATAAAAAATTAAAATAACTTAAACAATAATTTTGACCTTCGTTAAATCTTGTAACATGAAGGGAGTAATAAATTAAGTTATTCATAAAAATAAAATATGTGGTAATAAATGTAAGAAGGGGAATTAATTATTTTATCTTTTTGATAATTTAAAAAGTATATATATATATAAATAATACTAATTAAATGATAAAAGGGAAAAGGGGTTAATTTTCACACCTACCTTTTTGAGTTCTAAGTAAAAAGGGGAAAGAGGGAAAATAAAAAAAAAATAGGAAACTAGGGAAAAGTGCTAACATAAAAAGGGAAAAAGGGGAACTTAAGGCAAAAAGTGGAAAGTCAACTTATTAAAGAACCTATCATTTAAGAGATTTCTAATTTTAAACTAAATTAGCAATTTCATAATAGGGAAAGTCGTTAAAACCTGTAAGGGAATTTGGGGACACCTAGGAGTGATTCTAGGAGTAACTCTAGGTGGGTAAGGGAAATAAGATAATTAATAGATTAAAGAAATTAAATATCAGAGGAACGAAAGGGATGGGTGACACTTGTACGGAGAAGAATTTTTAGGATTTTATTTTAAAAAACTCTAATTAAATGAGAGTTTAGGAAAGGGAGGAAGTTCAAAGCTCTATAAAATGATGGAAGGAGAAGGAGGAAGGGGATCTTTTGTTTGTGTAACGTTACGCTACAAAAATATCTACTTGATTGATTTACTTGTGGGAGTTGGGATACCCAGCTCGGAGAGGAGTGGTAGCTCGGCCTTGCGAGGAAAGCTGTGAGATAGATGAGATCTCTGGATAGTGTGTGGCCCCTTTGTGGCTCAGGGGGCTAAGGGGGAAGAAGAGTACCCCTAGAATTGGCTGGGAGGTACCGGTGAAGTCTCGATGGTCGACAAGCGGGAGTTGCACAGAGCGTGTGAGACATCAATCAGAGCGAGCGATGAGGCAACAATACGCTCTTCACTTTTGTATGGTAGAATGTGTTAGGACTTATGCTTGGATTGATGTATTTAGTGGAGAAGTAAACTGAGTTATTTTAAAATTTGATGCCTGAAACTTTGCTTAGCCCAACTTGATGATTGTCGACTCCCATGGCCTTAGTTTCCCGCATGTATTGACCACATAGTTGTGATGGGTTCTGTCCCTATTGGTTATTTTCCTTTCATCTTTAGCTTCTCAGTCCTCACCTGAGCATTCGACCAGGAGCCTGATCTATGATCGTCGTCTTAGCATTAAAATACCTATGGATCTCAATGCCTTGCTTTCCTGTACGAGGATGATGAGTGAAGGACAAACCCGTTAACCACCTACTCTGTTGTTGTCTTGTGCCCTGATGCATTGAACTAACCCTGCAAGGTTTGAATGATGACGAATCTTTCTTTGACTCGACATTTTGATATCTCGTTATTTTCTCGATTTTTACCTTGATTTACTTCTTGCTGGAAATTTCATCGTTGGATCTTATTTTTTGTCTGTCGCCTGGTGATTGCCCCTCCTTTGGCTACACCTTTGACTTGGGGGAGATTGTGCACAATAACCCTTTATTTAAATTCTGGTCTGTTGTTTCAATAGTTGGTGATGACAAAGTTCACACCTTTCGTTCTAAGATAGCCTTGATGTATTGGATAAGATCAATTACTTCTGGTGATTTGAATGGATAAATCTCAGTGCATTAAATTGTAGGATGTTCTAACCTCAGTAAATTGATTTTTTAACCTAGCCATTAGATTTTGAATGATAATCTCATTGTGATTATGACAATAGACCAACGTTTTTTTTTACATCCCTGAGTTACCATGCTTTAAATTACATACTGCCACCCTTTTTACATCTAAAGGACCGTAAATGTTTACCTGGATTGCATGAGATTTACCCTTGAACCCCAACAAATTTTATTTGATTGCTTGCGTCGTTCTGAGTAATGGGTAGCATATTTATATGGTGCCAACGGTTGTGGTTTCCTTGTGTAATTTTTTGTGTAATCTATGTTAATGGATGGCCGATTGGAACTTAATAGATAATGAAATGATGCATTGAACTGACAGTTATTTCAATCTCTTTTTCTTACAATGTTTTCAGTATAAAAATCATATTAGATAACCAATTTATTATGCATTAATAACTAGCCTTGTCATATTGATAGCATAGTTGAATGGTGATTTATTAATGGTAGAATGAAAGCATGTTGACCATCAATCTTACTAGTTGATCCACTGATAGCATATTGACAGTGTTTTTCCTGATTAGAGGATACGATTTGATTGTTTAAAGCTTACGATTTGTTGTGTAAAGAAAAGCCTTTTGCCACTCATAAGGACTCCCACGATTTCCTTAAACGGCCTTAATGAGCTGGCTGTTTTTACCATGACTTTTTCTATCCAACACAGATGAATGTACTAGCATTTACGAATTTTGATGACTGTGTCTTGCATATTTACCACGATTTTTCCTTTAAAACGTAGTTGGGTTGCTGTTAAGGACCCCTGTTTTACCTTAAATGTAGCCTATGTTTGTAGATGGGTGGCACAGCAAGTTGCCCCTTGATGACTGTGTTTTCCTTGCCTTTACCTAATGGCGAGGATTTTTGGCTCCCTAGTGCTAACAACTTTATGTTATTTTAGGCAATGATATTAATTGGTTTGTCAGCATTGATAATAACAATTAATTGCGTTGAATAGAGTAATTATGATTTCTCTTCAACCGCATAACCGCATTTGATTTTGTATTGAACTTCACTCCTTGATAACAACCACTTATTTTTAGACAATAAATGCCACTTATATTCTTCTAAGAAAGCCACATCTGCCATGAATAAATTTCGAATGAGGAATTGGAAATTTCAAAATACTTTTCATGGATATTCTTCTAAATCGAAAAAGTGTTTTCAAAATTTGTGAAATGTCTTTACCACACTAGAATATCTCACATTTGTATTTGTGAAATCGAAAGACTGTTTTCAAAATTCAGTGGCTGACAATTTTATTTTTAATTATTGATGCACAACTAATGTAATTATTTCTAATTAAAAATATGATAATTGAAGATAACTAAGTGGGAATGTAACAAATCATAAATGCAAGTACAATGTCTTTATTTTTATAACCTGCCTTGTCATCTTTATGTGGTGTTGGGTACATGCTTCATTCATTTCCAATTTAAAAATATTGCAAGTTTATAATGAATGGCTAGTTTATAATTTAGATAGGGTACTTAGATTTCAATTAATGATTAATTATATTTTTAATTATTAATCCAATTGAAGATTTAGACTTTCTTAGTAATGTCATTTATATGTCGATTTAGATGGTACTCTGTTGACACTTGTAATTTAGAATTGCGCAAATGAATTTGTTTTAAAGTTAATTTAGATTGTACCTTAATGATATTATGCATTTTAGACATGCTAAGTTGGGCTTGTAATAAATGATTAAAACAGGCAGTAACTATTGACTAGCTTGACTCGATGATTGATCAGGGATATTGGCGAAGTTGTTTTTAGCTTGCGCTTCCCATTGAGGGTGTTGAAGTTATTTCTAATTAATGTTCGTACTTGGTCTTGTAAACATTTAATGTTCTTGGTTGTTCACTGTAATAGATTCTAGTTACTTGTGTAATTGCTTGGGGTGTGTGGGGTTGTTAGGATGATTGTCCTTATCTTAGTAGGCTTAGTCTGCTTGTGTCGGGTAGGTTGTACACACCTTGTTCCTCAGAATAGTTGCCATCCCTGAGATCTTAAATGGTCAAAATCGATGGGAACCTAGACTTGAGAGTTGCTTATGTGTCCTGGAGGTCCTAATCATTGTAGGGTAGGACGGGCGGGTAGTCAGTCTTATTTTTCATCGGTTGATTGTTGTTCACTGCTTCCAAATGCTTGATGTGCGTCTCAGATCATTATGTTGTTGTCACAGTTTCATGAGTCATGTTCATATTCATGTTCCGACACAGAGTATAATGTATTTATTACCCTTGTACACACACACAAAAAAAAAAAATTGCACTTGTTATGAGAGGTTTGTTGTCGTACGAAAGGGAAGGTCCGTTACATGCATGGTGTTTCTTCTTGTGATTTTGGTTGTTGCAACATTATTGTTTATGGTTAAGAAAAATGAAAAATTGGAATGAAATGCATGCTTAACCTAGCTTATTTAAAAATGAACATGGTTTCAGAGAATAAGTCTTGAAGAACCCATTTCACAAAGCTTCATGGAAAATCATCCTCCTTTTGCAGAACCATACAACCCTCCTATGGTTTCCAGAAATTTCCTACGTCCCTCCTTCCTTTTGAGTTTCAACCCTTAATAATTGGACGTTGGGGATAATTTTTTCATAATAGTGTACGACATCCTTCATTTCACCTCCAACAAGCTTCAAAATTCATTTCCAAGCATTTTGACTTTTTGGCCCTAGGGTTTCTAGGGTTTCACAAATTTCTATAGAAATTTGAGTATTAGGGTTTTTGCAACTCATTCAAGGAGATCTTCAGATCACCAGCATTGTCTCATGTTTCAAAGGATTATTTTTGGCATTCACAATCCCAACAAAACCTAAAATGTCTAGCCTAGCCTAGCCGTTAGGTTTTCTAACCCAGTTGACAAAGTGTTGTGAAAAATCTAAAATTATGATGAACAAAAATATGATGGAAGTTAAGCTTGATGGATCAAGCAATTTCAAGTTTTTGGAAGACAAGAATTCAAAGGAAGAATTATTTTGGGTGATAAAAAATGGTGTCACTATGATATACCTCCTTCATGAAGATGTCAAGAGGAAAAAGATCAGCCATGAGCCATTGGAGAAATCATATTAGCACCTTCAGGTATGCACTTGTATATATATTATTTGTATCATTGTCATAAGGAAAATTGAAAGAGGAAGGAACATTTTTCTAAAGTCATGGATCTAGAGGGATCTCAGTGCATTCAGAGGAATAACACACTCAAAGTGAAGACTCCAGGTTTGATTGTTGTAATTGTCATTCCTCTAACCTATATTTCTAAAGTTTTCTACATTACAAGTAGGTGTTGTAGCTATGAAAACAATCCTTAAATTGTTTTAATTGTAGAGATGCACTCATTATTATCCTTTAGGAGATATTATTGTTTTTTTCCTCTTGTTTTCTTGTTCTAGACAGGTTCAAATGAAAGGAAGATGTGTATCCTTCAGAGGGAGCCACTTGAATCAAAGGGAGTAAAAAATATTTGAGAAAGAGGAACAATAGAACCATTATTGGGGAAACCAATGCAATAACACATGATCATAATCTTTCTATGCTTCTATGGGCATAAGCATGCATGACATAGTATATGTTCAAAAAATGAGTCTTCACCAAACTTTGAAAAACATAACTCTGAAAGAAGTCTTCACCGGAATGAAGCCTAAGATTGAAAAATTTAGGTTATTTGGGTGCCCAGTTCATTTTCATGTACCCAAAGAGAAGAATTCCAAGATAGATCCTTTATAAAGAAAGGATACAATGAATCTTCAAATACATTCCAAATCAACATCCCTGGTTAGAGACAGATTGAGACAATAAGAGATGTTGTCCTTGAAGAAGAGGTAGTCTTTCAAAGATCCAGAGAATCTCATATGGATATTAAGTAAGACAATACCTTCTCCCCATTGAGCAGTTTAGAGGGAGACAAACATTGTTCTAGCTGATCCACTTTCTCTAGTTGATATGTTGATATATAATGCAATAGGTCATAAAAGGCCTACCTAGACTCACTCTGCAAGAGGAAGAGAAAGATACAAGCCTATCAAGGCACATACTGAGAAAGAAAAAGAGATTTTTGAGCTAGCCTTCATTGATGTTGAGCCTCCTTGTCTTAGAGAAGAAACATGAGAACATGTATGGAAAGATGCCATAACAAAAGAATTGGTGTATATCTTAAATAATGATGCATAAGATATTATTCAGGAACCATAAGGGAAGTCTTTGGTAACTTCCAAGTGGATCTATAAGATCAAGAATGCAGCTGATGGAAGTGTCGAGAAATAAAAAATGAGATCTATAGCCATAGATTTCTCACAAACAGAAGGATTTACCTATGATGAGACACTTGATCCGGTAAACTCGATACACTTCCATTTGTACTACCATCCATGAGTTGGAAAATATATCATATAGATAAATTCTTGATTAGTTTGGATTTCAACAAGAGTGTTGTTGATCCAAACCTATATCATTATAGTGTTGGTGATGAGATCCTGATTTTGATGACTTATTCAGAAAGAATTTTTTTTGGATACAAGTAATCCCTGACTTATGAATTCGAGATGAAGAATCTGATTATGATTCACTACTTCTCAGTACAAGAAGTATGACAGAGAACCGATGAGATTTTCCTGAGTCAAGTAAAATATACAGTGAAAATATTAAAGAAGTTCAAGTATGACAGAATGAAAAATCCATCATGATGGATTTAAAGAAGAAGATTGATGATGATTCAAATGAAACTTATCCACAACTGATTGGATCACTGATGTATCTGGTTAACACCAAACTTGATTCATGCCATGCAGTGAATGTACTTAGTCATTTCATGAGTCAACTGAGATAGACTCACTAGACAACAACAAAACATGTATTAAGATATATACGAGGCACAAATGGATAGGGCATCAGATTTTCCTCTAGTGTAAACTTGAGATTGCAGGATATGTCGATTCAAATTGAGAATAAAGTACAGTGGACTGGAGGAGAACATCCGGTTGATGTTCTACTATGAATTTTTTGATGGTTTCATGATGCAGCATGAAATGAACCTCTATGGCCTTGAGTACCATAGAGGTAGAGTATATAGCATCGAGTGTGCAAAGAAATGTGACTTCACAAGCCTGTGACAAATTTACTTGACCATGAGATGGATCCTATGATGATAACCAAGAGTTGTGTGTAAATATCCTTGAGAATCCAATGTTTCTTGATGGATCAAAACATGATGAGATGAAATATCCTTATATCAAAGATATGTTCCAAAGGAAAATCATACACATGAAGTACCTTCCTACACATGATCAGATTCCAGACATCTTCACCAAACTAACTTGGTGAAGAATGCCTCCCTACTTAAGAGGGAGTGTTGATGACTCCAACCAAGAAAAAATTCAAAGTACATCCATGTGAGACTTGGCATGATGAAGAATGACTCCCTAGCTGAGAGGGAGTGTTTATGATTGCAACTATGTGAGACATTCTCCATCTTAAAAACCTATGAGATGTGTATCATTGTAGCTATGTGAGATATTATCTATCTTACAAACCTGAGAGAAATCCCATGAAGAGGGTGTGTGCTTCCTATCTGAGATAGAGCTGGAACATAGAGATGACCTCCTCCATATAGAGAGTTGAGAAGAACTCCAGATGATTATCTTGTGTAACACAATGAGAAGGGTGATCTACAGAGTTGGACGTGCCTATGGATGAGCATAAGGTGAACGTGTGAAATCCCAAAGTGTTGGGTGCATCATCCTGAGAAAATAAATGAAGATGATGTATTAGCCTCCTCTAAGAAGAAGACTTGACGAGAAACTATAGATGACTCTCCTATGTAATGCAATGGGAAAGAATATCCATTGAGTGGACGTGCCTATGGACAAGCACAGGTGAACGTGATCCTAGTGGTTGATCACTAGTGAATAATTGGTTCTTCTGTGTAATGCAGTGAGAATGAGATATGGAAATCCCTATGGAAGTGCCCCTAGTGGATGAGAACTAGTGGGTGTATCATATCCCTTGATATATTTTTCAAGATTCAGACCTCTTTGTAACCCATCGTGGTACCTCGATCTGACAGTTCTGGGGCCAAACCCTCCATGCCTTATATTTATGGAGTGAGTCAAGGTTTCAAATACTAGCCCTTCTTTCCTTAATTGATCTTTCCTCAAGATAAGGAGGAGGCTTAACTCTTTGGGGGTGGCCCTGTGCTGCTCTCAGATTTTTCCTTATATAAGCACATGATTGCAGGGCCATCAAAGGTGGTTTGGATTCACACTGCTTTTGAGCCCCCAATTCACCACCAACTCCCATGTACCTCCTTCCATATACCATGGTTTCGATTGTGGGACCTCTTTAGAATTTTATCATTCGGGCATGTTCAACCCCCGCAATGAAGTGTGGTTGTTGATATAACGGAAATCCACAATTTAGGAAACCCTGCTAGTTTAGCACCTCTACTAAATTTATCTGTCTCCCAACTCTAGGATCCCTTTAAAACGTTCTTAGATATGGAGCCAAATTTGAGGCTTGAGAGATTTGAATATTGAGCAGGAATACATGCTGAAGTACTTCCTTCCAGTTGACATGGGAACCTCTGATTACTTCGCGACTTTGGGGTTCAGGCACTTAGATGCGAAAGGTATCAATTTATCTGAATGGTCGAATGGTCGAATAATAGAATTATTTTAAAGATCCATGATCCCCATTGATTTGAGATCAACAATCCAGAATTAATTTGGGAGTTCAGGCTTTGGGCCTTTTCAGTAGACAACTCTTACAATCCTCTGAACTGTCGAATTCCAAAAGTGTGAGATCTGCCTCCACATACCCTTTTGTTTGGATGACTGATATTTACTTCGGGAGATCGGTCTTCGAGCCTTTTCGATGCATAGCACTTACAATCCTCTGGAGCGCCATATTTCCAGAGTGAGAGATCTGGTGCGACGTTTCCTCTTGTATCAGACGATCGAGATTTAATTCAGGAGTTTGGGATTTGGGATATTTATTATGTTGGCTTGCAAAATTCTCCAAAGTGTCGAATTCCCAAAGAGAGAGATCTGTCGACGTGTGTCCTCTACCTTTAATGGCTCAGATTTACTTCGGTACTTCAGGACGTTTGTCTAGTCCTTAATCCTTGCGCAAATTTGACATCTTGAAAGCCCAAGATCCGTCGACCTGAACGACTCTTGGGATCTCCGTCGTTGAAAAGTGAACTCGCATGTTTCTTGTTTTTCATCCCAAAATATATTGCCTTTGAGTCCTGGTCTTGGACGTTTCATGTGAAACAAAGGAATTGTTCATCCTACGACCCCTCACAACTTTATGTGATAACATTGGATCCATAGAGGATGGAATTCTCCCTGTGAGCTACCAAGAACAAGCAGTTACAGTGCCTTAGTTTTTGGGTTGTGGATTCATCTGGCCTATGCAACCAATCCTTTCTAGACCTTCAAGATTTGATATTTCCTTTCTTCCATATCCTGATATAATGGGAGCAACTCTGCTTATTTATTGAAAACTGAAGAAACAAATGCTCATATACTGAGCTTATTTATCCACACTCCTACTCTAATCAAATTCTTCCTCTAGATTGGGTAAAATCATGCTTCTAATGAATCCATACAAGTAATTGATTAAAAAATGAAATTCTTGATCTGGGAAAGATGAATGAAAGAACCCATGACACATAGAAATGCAATTCGAAAGGACAATAGAACCAACCTTTATTTGAAAAAAATAATTTTCCATTTGAACTGCTCAAAAACTCCATATAATCAGAAAATAGATAACGAAAACCATAAGGAAATTCCTCGGCCTGATATTGTTCCAACTAAAGATCAAATATCCTCAACATATTATATTTTCCATGGAAGTTGCCACTTTCAGCTACGTTCAAATCTGAACATGGAGGTAGACTAATTTCATTGCTAATCATATGTTGTTTGATGTTGTCGGCGAATCTAGGTTCAAGCATGGTGAATGAAGGTTTGTTCATTAGTAGAGATGGTTTCTCAATGTCTTCTTCAGACCCAAGATGGTTGATTTCTACACATTTTTGTTCCTTAATCTATAAAGGAAAGGGATCTATAGTATGGTATTTAAATTCCTTCATATCCACATCAAAATCTAATTCATAGCTGTCATACACAAGATGGATGCTCCTCAAGTCAACAAAATGTGATGTAGGGATATCCTCTTCTTCATTTGAATACTCATCAAATATAGGTGATTCCAAGAATATTTTATTTTGCAAAGAAAAATGAGCAATCTCTTTATTCTTCTCTTCAATCGCAAGTGAAAATACATCACGGGAAACCTATTGAAGGAATAGAGAAAAATCCTCTTCTACAACTATTTTTTCTTTTAAATCTGAGATAACAGGTGCATCAAGGGAAAAATATAATGCATCTATGGCTATGCAATCATCGATACTATCATAAATCACATCTTGAAGGATTTCTTCTCGGGAAATAGAAAGAGAAAATTGTTCATCCATATTTTCAAAATACTCATTTCTATCCTTATTTTCTCTTTTAATCAGATCTTCAGAAAAATCATCACACGAGGAACACTCTATTTTCTTTTGAATATATGACTTGAACCTTTCACAACATTATTCAACAATTGTGTCAGAAGAATAATACCTCTTACAATACTTGTTGAAATCTACATGAAATTCCTTCAAAGAAGATATGATGGCAATAGAAAGTGACCAATACCATTTTCAAGCATCGCCATTTAATGAGTATACGAACATCTTCATGAGAGAATATTCATGATAGATATCCAATTGATCTATGCATCAATGAAAATTTACGAGATGTTGTGCAGGATAATCTCCTACATCTCCACAGAATATGGGAAGAAAGTTTGGGCATTCTAGGAAAGAAGGCACATGATTAGGAAAACCAAGAATAGATGAAAAATTTAAAGGTAAAAACCTTCGAGACAAGATAGCTTCCATTGCTATTATATCCCATATCAGTGAATTCTCCAACATGTTCTTTCTTCATGGAGTGGAGTCACTAGGTGAATGATGCAGTCTGAATAATGTGTCCAACTTCAGTTCACCATCTAAAACTGGATCTCTTCATTGTTGTTCTCACAAGGAGGATATCTTCACTTCATTCCCTGAAAATGGTGCCAAGAATTTTATCACTAAGAGTCACCCTCAGACTGTAAGATGATAATATCAGTCCCCATCAAAATGTTTGTGGAGGTAAGTTTATGAGTGGAGGTCAAATGGACAAAGCTGAGTACAAGAATGATTTAACACAAAAACTAGACAAGTAATGTATAGGGAATTGAGGTCCTCATTAACTCAGTCAATGGTTTAAGTTTAAAGGTGAGAAGAAGGAAGACTTAGTGAGTAAGGTGGACAAGTCTTTCATGAGCATCCTACTTTCAAGAAGTTTGGTGAAGAAAAACACATGCACAATAACACTCTTGAACTCAAGTTTCAAACACCAAAATATGTCACAACAGCATAATAATCAAACCTCCATTACCATGCTACTATAACAACTCATTTGGATCCTCCATGCATGAGAATTTAATCATAAGGGGAGGTAAGATAACACGGGAAAGTACTATACCATGTCACATCAACATTATAATCAAACCTACATTACAATACAACTACAACCCTCATCTGGATCCTCCATGCACAAGTGTTTCAACATAGTTTAAACAAAGAGATAAAAGAAGTCGACTCTTGTTAATGAGAAAGTCTCAAGCATCATACAAAACCAGAGAACAACTGTTGTATCAAAATATTATAAAATAGGGAGCTTTTCTCAACCATCGACCCCCATAAAATATTGAATTGATCTATTTATACTTAGATCAGTCCACAACTTCCAGGAGTGTGATCTAGCCATCCCATTCAAATATTTTGTTTCTGCCTCCTTCTTTCAGACTGTGTGTGTTTCTACCTATCAGAAAAAATCTCATATAAGCATGGGACTACAGGAGAAATCATCCATCGTGATACCTCGAGATGACAGTTATGTCTCCATGACCAGACCCTCCATGCCTTCTATTTATGGAGTGAGTTGAGGTTTCAACTAGCATTCCTTATATTCTTAATTCATCTCTCCTCAAGATCGGGGGGAGACTTAACACCTAGGGGGTGACCATGTGTTGCTCTCAGATTTGTCATTATATAAACACGTGATTGTGGGGCTATCAAAGGAGGTTTGGATTCACACTACTTTTGATCCCGCAAATCACCACCAACTGCAATGTACCTCCTTCGATATACCATCGTTTTGATTGCGAGACCACTCTAGAATTTTATCATTCGAGCATAATGTTTCCCCGCAATGAAGCGTGTTCATCGATCTAATGCAAATCTGTGATCTGGGAAACCATGCTACTTTAGCGCCCCTGGTACGTTTATCCATCTGCCAACTCTAGGATCCATTTAAAACATTCTTAGAGATGGAGCCAAGTTTGATGCTTGAAAGATTTGAATGTTGAGCAGGAATACCTCTTGAAGTACTTCCTTCTGGTTGGCGTGGCATCCTCTCATTACTTCGGGACTTCGAGTGCTTAGGCGCAGAAGGTGTCAATTTCTTCAAATGGTCGAACGGCCGAATAATGAAAGTATTTCAAAGATCCACGTTCCTCGTTGATTTGAGATCAACAGTCCATAATTACTTCAAGAGTTCAAGCTTCAGGCCTTTTCAATGCATAGCTCTTACAATCCTTTGAAGTGACAAATTCTTAAAGTGTGAGATTTGCCTCCATGTTCCCTTTTGTTTCAACGACCGAGATTTACTTCGGGAGTTCAGGCTTTGAGCATTTTTGATGCATCGCTCTAACAATCCTCCAGAGCAGCGTATTTCTAGAGTGAGAGATATGGCATCGCGTGTCGTCTTGTATCAGGCAACCAAGATTTAATTTAGGATTTCAAGCTTCGGGATATTTCTTCTATTGGCTCGCACAATTCTCCAAAGTGTCAAATTCTCAAAGTGAGAGATCTTTCGATGAGTGTCCTCTGCCTTCAATGGCTCAGATTTAATTTAGGACTTCGAAACTTCGAGATGTTTGTATAGTCATTAATCCTTGTGCAACTTTGACATTACAAAATATCGAGAGTCGTCAACCTAAACTGCTCTTTGGATCTCCGCCATTCAAAACTGAACTCGCCTACTGCTTTTTTCTTAGCCAAAAATAGACTGGCTTTGAGTCTTGCGCTTGGACGTTTCCTGTGCAACAAAGGACTTGTTCGTCCTCTGACCCCTGACAAATTTATGTGATAACACAATGTACTATAGAAAAAATAAAATTGAATACCCAAAGGTACATGGAAGCAATATTCGACCTATAGGTATTGTCTATTGTGGTACTACTTGAAGGGGTACCAATAGCAGTAACAATAGTTTCCAATGAAGTGAAACAATTGTTTCTAGTAACCACGTGAAAACAATTGTATTTCCTGTATGGATTCTTCTCCATCCGTAGTTTTTCTTGCTGAATGAAAAATAATCTATTATTTCAAGATGCTAGAACACTTCTATAAAATAAAAAAAATATTAAAAATTATCTTTCTAACAAGAAAAAATATCTAAAAATAACTAGAAAATATCTTGTGCAAAAACCCTAAATTCCACAAGAAATATATCATAAAATATATTGAGTCAAAATATAAAAACAAATTCCACATGTACTTCACTATAAGTTAGGACTATGAAAATTTCAGAGTCAGAAACATTACTGAAAAAATAATTATAGCAAAAATGTCAAGATAACTGATTTCAAGATTAGTCAGAAACCTTATTTTCAATGGACTATATCTCCCAAATTATAGTGAACTGGAACCTTAAATATTTACCACCTATACTATTATATCTTTCCTCGATATCCATAAAATTAAAATATCCAATATTGTCCATAAAATAAGTTATACAAAAAAATCCCACAATGACTCATTTAAAAAAAAAATTAGGATTAGTTAAAACCCTATGTTCCTAGGTTGTCTGTCAAAAAGTATAATGACTTGGAGACTCGAATTTTTAGTAGAGGTACCTTGATATGTATATTAATTAACCTCCAAATTTCTCTATATGAAGCAATGCATACAAATGTTATATATAAAATTCCAATATGACTCTATTGAAGCAACATAAGCCTAAGATCGATGCTCCTAACACCAAATGTTATGAACCAATGCCTTGAGAATCATAAAAAATTAATGAATATAGTACAATTTGAGGGGGAACCCTCCGTTTACAATATATCCAATTCATAATAAAAGATAAGATGAACCTAAAACTAGGTCTCCTTTGTATATATATATATATATATATATATATATATATATATATATATATATATATATATAGGAGACGAGTCCATTGGATGTAGCTTGGGAGCAATGATTGTTACCCTCCCCACCAAGGCTTAATTCCTTGTGAGTGACATGTTATTCCCTTAAATGGGTCTATAATATTCTCTTGTTGTTGAGCCCCCAATATTCCAAAAACTCTCAACCTCCCCATGTTCTTTTGTGGATTTCGAGGGGGTTATCCATGGATGTAGCGAGTACTAGTATCCAATGTCATGAACAATGAATATATATATATATATATAGGAGAAAAAAGGTACAATTATAGTGAAAGGGTGCAGTCAAGGGTTCTAGCCTACATACATATATAACACTAGAAAGGTAATAATTCAATATCTAGGGATTAATAAGAACTTTTTTAGTAAATGTGGTTTTGATAAACCATGGTATTCACACTTTCGATGTTGTCATTAAGGGGGAATTTAATGTAATTCCATATTCATTTTTTAATTACAACCATCATGTAATGATTTCCTAGTGGTATTATATACATGACTATGGAATTTTGTAAACTTAGAACAAGTTATTCTTCAATAACATTATAAATCACTTTCTTGTAAAAAGGGCTTATCCCACATGGATCGTGTTAATTTGTAACATCCCTCTCTGGTGCGCTTACAAAACTTATTGTTTTAGGACACTTGCTTGCAAGTGATCTGGACTTTTCTGATATTAATACATTTATGCTTGATTATGATGCGTTCTGATGGACGACACGATGTTTTACTACTTGATGTAAACAGGTGCTATTGACTCAGTTTCATTGAGTGTGCAGGGTTTCAGACCTTAAGGATGCAGAGGCATCGATGGAACCCCCTTGGACTCCGGATTGAGTCAGGGAGTGTGTTATTTGGGTTGATTCATTTACGGTGATATTGCTTTGTTTTGATGATATGATATTGATTTTATGATATGTTGTTGACATTCTGACACGATGGTTGATGATGGAGGCTGACGATAGCTTGCCGACCTGACTCACATATGGAGTAAAGGGGCCACACATGATTTCCAGAGAGGTTGAGGGAGAGGCGTGGACAGCAGCCCTGCCACAGCCTACTAGCACTCCCGTCGTGGCTCGAACTATAGGTTAACGATTACCTAGCTCGAGAGGATCCACGATGTCGTGAGGGAAGACTGCGACAGTCGCTCACGATGATTCTAAGGGGTGCACAATAAGGCAGGGGCCTTATTCCTTAGAGCGCTTAGTCTCCCACAAGTTCACCTGGAGGAGTGTTGACTCCAGGGGTTATAGATGTCTACCAATCAGTCAAGTTAGCGAGTGGCACCCTTGGATCACGTGGTGCATCCTGAAGGGCATGCCGCGCAAAGAAATACAAGTCAGCGAGTGGCACCCTTGGAGCACGTGGTGCATCCTGAAGGGCACGTCGTGCAACAGAAGCAAACGAGGCGAGTGGCACCCTTGGAGCACGTAGTGCGTCCTGAAGGGCACATCGCATTGATGATGATGATGAGACAACCTAGATGACCCTGAGACCTTAACGCCTGATGAAATTATTAAAACGACTCCCCTAATTAATTGTCGCTCAGTTAAATTATAAACCTAAATTTAAAACACCTCTAAGATAAAAAACTTGATTAGCCTTAAGAGAAGACCCTCCAAAAATAAACTTAAGGACGTAAACTAAAACCCTCCTAAGTGTTAGTTAAAGTCTTCTTAAAATTAAAGGGGGTAAAGTAATGAGGGAGATAAATAAAGTGAAACCCATGGCCTTTAAATTTTAAAGAAAAATTACAATTATTAAAGTGTGGGAGTATAAAAGTTAGGATGTTATAAATACAATTAAAGTTTTAATAGGCGCATTTATCTTTTTGGGTTTAAAAGAAAAAAATAAAAAAAAAATAAAATAAAAATAAAATATAAAAAAATAAAAATAAAATAAAAAGAGAGAAATAAATAATAGAAATAAGGAAACTTGTAATAAAGGAAACTTAATATGGAAAGTAGGAGACATAGGGTAAAAAGCAAAAAGGAATCAGAAATTAAGGAGTTACTAAAAATCAACAACTTCATTTTAGGAAAGTTATTAAAAGCATGAGAGGGGATCTAGGAACCCTAGGAGTAATTTTAGGAGCAACTATAGGGGGGGTGAGGGAATTAAGTCTTTTAATATTTTTAAAGAAAATAAATTTTGGAGAAACGTGGGGGATGAGTAACACTTGGACGACAGAGAATTTTTAGAGGATTGTCATTAAAAATTAAATTAATAATGATTTAGGAAAGTAGGTGGGTCTCAAATTTCTATAAAAGAAGGGGAAAACAAGGAAGAAGGGATGGATGGTTAGCGTAACGTTACGCTGCCGGATTGAGGCTTGACCGTTTGCTTGTGATGAGTTGGGAATTTCTCAGCTGTATTGGAGTGGTAGCTCAGCCGTGGAGGCGAGCTGAGCAGCTAGTCTTATCTCTGGATCTTGTGTGGCCCCTTTGCGGCTCGGGGGGCTAAGGGGGAAGCAGAGTACCCCTAGCGATTGGCTGGGAGGTACCGGTGAGATTTCTGCGGTTGGCAAGTAGGAGCAGCAAGGAGCGCGGAACATCAATCAAGGCACAGACTTCAATCAAGGCGGTCGAAAAGGAAAAAGGTACGCGCGTTATTTGGTATTAGAATGCTTGGATGTAATTCTTCGGTGTAATAGTGTTGCTGTATATCCTTTTCATTCACCACTTTGGACTGTATAGAATCATTTCTGCTGATATTTTAGACTGTATAGAATCATTCTGCTGTAATTCTGGACTGTGCAAATTTAAATGATGGTGGGGCATTGTGTAAATTTTAATATTTGTTGTTCTGGCAAAACGTTCAACCTGGCAATTTATTTCACCTCTGGCAATTTGTGTGATCTTCTGGCAAAACGTTTAACCTGGAAATTTATTTCACCTCTGGTAATTTGTGTGATCTTCTAGAAAAACGTTTAACCTGGCAATTTACTTCACCTCTGGCAATTTGTGTGATCTTTTGGCAAAATGTTTAACCTGGCAATTTATTTTACCTCTGGCAATTTGTTGATCTTCTGGCAAAACGTTTTAACCTGGCAACTCATTTCACCTCTGGCAATTTACTTGATCTTCTGGCAAAATGTTCAACCTGGCAATTCATCTTACCTCTGGCAATTTGTTTTATCTTCTGGCAAATCAATTTAACCTAGAAATTCAATTTATCTTCTGGAAATTCGTTTATCTTCTGGCAATGCATTTTTGGGCGTTTTTGGTCTGCATTTTAAATGGTTTAATGAGCTGCGTTTTATTGATTTATTTGGGGTGTTTTAAATGGCACTCATGGTAAATATGGGGTGTTTTTTTTTATCTGTGTTTTAAATGGTTTAATGAGCTGCGTTTTACTGATTTATTTGGGGCGTTTTAAATGGCACTCATGGTAAATATTGGGCATTTTTTTATCTGCGTTTTAATTAGTTTAATGAGCTGCATTTTGATCATGTTTTCGTTCAGAATGGGCATGAATATAATAGCTGTGTTTTTCCTTATTTTTGGTCTTCATTTTGATCATGTTTTCATTCAGACTGGGCATTAATAGATCAGTTGCGTTTTTCCCTACTTTGGTCTGCGTTTTAAATATGGTATGTGTTATGGTCCGCGTTTTAAATACGATTGCATGCGTTTTTAAATACGAATGCGTTTTAAATACTTTTTACTTTTATATATATGGTCCTTTTAAACTACTGCCATTTGAAAATGTCATATTAATTACTGTTATTGTTATATAATGTCATGGTAACTGTTGTTACTTTTAGAGATCGACATTTTTTTATGTTGTTATTCTTATATGTGGTCCTTCTTAATTAGTGTCATTTTTAATAATGTCCTTTAAATACTATTATTGATACCTATTGCCATTTTAATTATGAGGTTAGGTTGTTGGTTCTCAAACATGATGTTATGTTGTTAATTTCAAATATGAAGCTACTTATATGATGACAATTCTATATACTGACCTCT
>ML777536.1:987950-1005409 GCA_009831015.1 Picea engelmannii | reverse complement strand
CAATTTAAGAAGGAATTACTCATGCATTCAATTAAGAAGGAACTCCTTGATACTAGTTAGTGGTTGCACTTTATGGGGGTAAAGCAATTTTAAAATATTATTCCAATTATGTAAGAGCAAGGATCTAGTAACAAATAAAAGTACTGTTAGGATTAGATAACATACCATGTTGATGGCTTTCTAATTGTAAGTTTATGGTAACATGGTGTCATGGCCCTGGGCGCCTTAGTGTATATATGTAAGGAGCAATGTCTTGTATTATAACATTGAATTATGTAAGGGTAATGTATGTCATTATAAATTAAGGTGCAATTTTTAGCGTTAGGTATTTTATGAAAATAATGGCATTGTGGACTTATCTTAATACGATTAGAACTTGGGTTACTGATGGTTATAAAAATAAGGTCCTAGAACCAAGTACCTTGAATTACTAAGATTGTAATGGGGGAATATGAAATTACTTAAATTTACATTCTTAAACGGTTGGGTTGGGTATCTCGTCTACTGATGGAGTTCAAGGGAGTATTGGGCCAGTATTACATGCCTTGAGTCATGGGAACTACTTTGTCTTAAAATTGTTTGGTCATTGTCGGAGTCCTTCAGACATGCGCGTCCGTAGAGTTAGTGGTTGTCTTGAGTTGTTGTTGTACTTGGACGAGATCATTCTTTTTCCTGGTCTGCTTGTGTCGGGTGGGATATAGTCACCCCCTAGTAGCCTTAGGAGACATGTCTGTGTGTGTGATTTTTTTGTGTAAGGAATCCAGTGTCGTATCAAGAGTCTCGGGCCCTTTAAAGGCAGGGTTTCCACTCTTGCGACACACCTGACAGAGATTACTAGTTTCTGCCTGAGCAGTCGGACAGGAGCCTATCTAATCTTATTTCGAGAAGACATAAGACTAAAAGCCCTGCTTTTCTGTGCAGAAATAGTAAACTCTATTGTTGGATTCTTCCTTTTGTGACTGTACTATACTTAACACCTTATGTCGTTTTCTGCTTACCGTTGCTAGTTGCACGCCTTATGTCTAGGGGCGTTTATTTCTTGTTGTCACTGTGATATGTTGGGATCGTCTTGTTGTGTTCGTCTTTCTTGCGTCTTGTTCTGGGTCGGGTTACTAGTTTATGCCTGAGCAGTCGGCCAGAAGCATGTTTAATCTTCTTTCGAGAAGCCATAAGACTAAATGCCCTGCTTTCCTGTGCAGAAATAGTAACCCTAACACCATGGGTTCTTCCCTCTGTGTTCTACTGTGCACCCCCAGTATGTCTTAATGTTTGTGTTGTGCACCTCATGCCTATGGTCGCATATTGTTGCAGTTACTCGTTGTGTGCCTTCAGTCTTTTTATGCTGAACTTCATGGTTGCGTCTTGTTGGTTCCCGAGTGGTGACGTAGAGTCAAGTGTGTTTGTTACTCCTACACGCACGCACACACCTTAAACAAAAAAAATAAATTGCACCTGTTCTCAGAGTTGTTGTCGTAATGATGAAGTTCGTTACATATGGTATCAGAGCGGGTTCGACCATCGACTTGGGATTCGCCACGGCTTTCGTTGAATTCATTAGATTGATTATATTGTTGTTGATCGAGTTGATTATGTGCATGCAGGTAATCATTGTTAGAGGACATCATAGAGGCAGACGACGAGGTGCTAGGGGAGGAGGCATGACGCCTCCCATAGCATCCACGCCTGAGGGGTCTAACCCCACGGGAGGCGAGCAGGTTCTCGGGCAGGAGAAGATCACAGTTGGAGACGTTGTTGGGATGATGATATCCTTTCAGCACATGTCTGAGGCATTGATCACCCGATTGGACAGAGACGAGGCCAGGGCACCGGCACCCACTGAGGTTCCACCGCTTGCACCGACCGTCGCAGGTAGCATTCACCGTGAACTCGAGAAGGTGAAATTTCTCGAGTTCTTTGGTGCCCCGGATGACATAGCTGCCGAGGCATGGTTGGAGAATATGGCATTGTGCTTCGCACTTCGCGATTATACCTCCAACATGAAGGTCCGCATGGGGGTCTTTCAACTGAAGGGGAGCGCTCTTCTATGGTGGAAGACGCTCCCACTACAGCTAAACATGGTCGTTGAAGACGTGTCATGGGAACTGTTCGAGGAACGGTTCTAAGAGAGGTATCTTTCTGAGGAATTCATTGAGCGTCAGCTCAATGAGTTCAATGCCTTACGAAAGGGAGCTCGTATAGTGCCCGAGTACGAGGCACATTTTATGGAGCTACTCTGGTATGCTCCGCACCTGAACACTGAGAATCTCAAGGTCAACAAGTTCGTGCTTGGCCTTAACAAAAACCTGTGTGCAAAGGTTAGGATTCTGATGCCTCAAACCTTGCACAACACTGTACAAAAGGCCCTCATAGCAGAGGAGGATCTTGTCCGCGGGGGTCATCTGGTACGCCGCAGCAGCAGACACCAGCGAGACATACGCTGGGGTATTGTGGCTTCCAGAGGGGATCCACGTTCACTACACCTCGATGACTGCCACCTCAGCAGTGGACACCTTATCGAGGACCACAGCAGCAGCAACAACGTCGCCCGCAACAACAGCAATTTAGGCCTGTTCAGCAGAACAGACCGGGTTTCCAGGTCAGTGGGCCATCATCCCCTACTTCGAGTACCAGGACTACTGGGCCGAAGAAGGGGTGTTGGACGTGTGGGGAGCCACACTACCAACGCGATTGTCCTGTGGAGGGCACCAAAGCGTCTGGATCAGCCAGGCCCACTACAGTGGGAGATATGGGCAAGGCCCATCGGATACATGCAGTGGTGAATAACCACTAGGCAGAGCACCAGTCGACTATGCTCGAGACGACAGGTACTGTCGCTAACCAGACCCTTAGTATTTTGATAGACCCAGGAGCTACTGAGAGTTTCATTTCTGGTGCAGTGCTAAAAAGGATTAAGGTCAAGGCAGTCGAACAGGACGAGTTTAGCTTCGTAGAGATGGCTTCGGGAGCCAAACAGAAGGTTGGAGGAAATGTTACGGGCTGTGCCCTTAACCTGGGAGAGTTTGTCACGAGGGTCAACTTGTACGTCACGATCTTAGGATCTTATGACGTCGTGATCGGTATGGATTGGTTGGAAACGCATGAGGCGATACTCAACTATAAGACAAAGAAGTTGAGCTTTGTCGATGATGAAGGACATAGACTGGTGATTGTAGGACGAAACCAGGGAGTATCCCTGAGGTTCGTCTCTTCCTTACAGTTACGGAAGAGTATGCGCAAGTGGTGCAAGCTTTATGCAATCCTTGATCTAAACAAAAAAGGAGTAGTAGAAGGTATAGAACACCTTCCGGTGGTGAAGGAGTTTTCAGACGTGTTTCCAGAGGAGTTACCTGGGATGCCGCCGGAAAGCGAATTGGAGTTTACCATAGACCTGAAACTGGGGACCGAACCGATAGCGAGAACGCCTTACCGGATGTCGACCCCGGAGTTGCAAGAGCTGAAAATGCAACTGAAGGAGTTGTTGGACCTGGGACTGATACACCCTAGTGTGTCACCGTGGGGTGCACCAGTTATTTTCATTCGGAAGAGGGACGGATCGTGGAGGCTTTGCATTGACTACCGTCAACTGAACAAGGCTACGATCAAGAATCAGTATCCCTTACCAAGAATTGATGATCTGTTCGATCAAATGAAGGGTGCGACAGTGTTCTCCAAGATCGATTTGCGATCAGGGTATCACTAGTTACGGATCAAGCAGGATGACGTCCCTAAGACCGCTTTTAAGATGAGATTTGGACATTATGAGTTTATTGTTTTACCTTTTGGACTGACAAACGCCCCAGGGGTATTCATGAGCTTGATGAACGGGGTGTTCCACGAGTACTTGGACAAGTTCGTCCAAGTATTCATTGACGATATTCTGATCTACTCTCGGACGATGGAGGAGCATGATGAGCACTTGCACTTGGTACTACAATATTTATGAGAACACAAATTATATGGGAAGTTGTCCAAATGATCTTTTTATCAATCGAGGATTCACTACTTAGGGCATGTCATCTCCGGCGAAGGTATCGCCGTGGATCCAACCAAGGTTGAGGCTATTATGGAATGTCCTGCACTGACTAATGTCACAAAAGTGCATAGTTTTATGGGTTTAGCAGGATACTATCGACGGGTTGTCGAGGGATTTTGAAAGATAGCAAATCCGATCACGAAATTGCAGAAGAAAAACAAGAAGTTTATTTGGACAGAGAAATGCGCGGAAGGATTTCAGAGGCTTAAAGAGTTGTTGAAAACAACACCGATACTAAAGGTCCCTGACATGGATGCAGACTTCTTGGTATGCACTGACGCATCCAAAGAAGGTTTAGGTGGAGTCTTGATGCAAGATGGACGAGTGATTTCTTACATTTCGAGAAAACTAAGAAGGGATGAGGAGAATTACGCGACGCACAATTTGGAGTTATTAGCCATCATTTATGCCTTGAAGGTATGGAGACACTACCTTGTTGGATGAAAATTTGAATTAAAGACTGATCATTGTGGACTACAACACATTTTTACGCAAAGCGAACTGAACGCGTGACAACGACGTTGGTCGGAATTGCTTAGCGAGTACGACTTTGAGATTACTTACATAAAGGGAACAGTGAACTGAGTGGCGGATGCTTTGAGTCGGAGGCCACGCATATTTTCGGTGTTACCTCTTCAGACGAATATACGTGATAAGATTCTCACCTTACAGCGTGACGATGACTGGTACAAAGAAGTCAAGGATTTTATTGGACAAAACATAATGATGGTACCACGATATGAGGGATATTCTTTTGATAGCGAAGGTTTATTGAGGTTTATAAGTCATATTTACGTACCGCCAAGCGACGAGTTGAGGATGTTGATCCTGAGCGAGGCTCATAGAGCATTTTACATGGCTCACCCAGGAATTACGAAGATGAGGGCATACCTTAAACCCTTATTCTTCTGGAAGGGAATGAAGGTCGACATAGTCAAACTTGTGGCTAGATGTCTCGAGTGTGAGCAGGGAAAGGGTGAACATAGACACCCGACAGGACTACTTCAACCACATGCCATTCCGGAATCGAAATGGGAAGTTATTTTGATGGATTTTATTGTTGGATTACCACTGACGACAAGGAGACACGATTCAATTTTTGTAGTAGTAGACACTCTGACGAAGAGTGCTCACTTCATTCCTGTGTGGACGACATATCAGGCACTGGACATAGCGAGAGTTTTTATCAGTGAGATTGTGAGGCTGCATGGCATGCCTAAAAAGATTATATACGATTGAGGATCGGTGTTTACAGGACGATTTAGGACGAGTTTCCAAGAGGCCTTGGGAACTCAACTTAACTTTAGTACTGCGTATCACCCAGAGACTGACGGACAGACGAAACGAACGAACCAAACCTTGGAAGACATGTTGCGCATGTACGTGATGGACCAACAAAAGCGTTGGGAGGAATTCTTGCCTCTTGTAGAGTTCGATTACAACAACAGTTACCAGAGCACCATTAAGATGGCGCCTTTTGCGTTCCTTTATGGGCGACCATGTCGGACGCCCTTGAGTTGGGATCGAATTGAGGATAGGGTCCTGGTTGGACCAGAAGCGATCCAAGAAATGGAAGAGCAAATGCAAACCATAAGACAAAGGATTAAAGAAGCATAGGATTGACAGAAGAGTTATGTCGATGCGCACTGAGTCGACCGTAGTTATGAGGTCGGTGACCGAGTCTTCTTGTGGGTTAAACCGCATAAGAGTTCGATCAAGTTTGGAAAGGGAGATAAACTCTCTCCTAGGTTCATGGGACCTTTCCAGATTGTGGAGAGAAAGGGGCCCATGGCCTATCGACTAGCCTTGCCTGATTTTTTGAGGCGTATGCACGATGTTTTTCATGTATCTATTTTGAGACACTATATTAGAGATCCCACACACGTGATTGACATGAGTTCCTTGTAGGTATCGGAAGAGGGAGCGCTCACGGCTGAGCCAGTCCACATTTTAGATCATCGCGTTCGACAGTTACGACGTCGAATGATAGATCAGGTCAAGGTCCAGTGGGACAGTTAGAGTCCGCACTCGGCGACCTCGGAGGACGCATATGATATGCACCAACAGTTTCCAGTTTTGTTTGATAGATAGACTTATGATACTGTGGTACTTAAGATATGGTGGTACATTTATTTCGGCACTTATACTGAGAAACTTCGGGACGAAGTTTAGACCAAGAGGGGGTGTATGTAACATCCCGCTCTGACGCACTTACAAAACTTATTCTTTTAGGACACTTGCTTGAAAGTGATCTGGACTTTTCTGATATTAATACATTTATGCTTGATTATGATGCGTTCTGATGGACGACATGATGTTTTACTACTTGATGTAGACAGGTGCTATTGACTCAGTTTCATTGAGTGTGCAGGGTTTCGGACCTTGAGGATGCAGAGGCATCGGTGGAACCTCCTTGGACTTCGAATTGAGTCAGGGAGTGTGCTATTTGGGTTGATTCATTTACGGTGATATTTATTTGTTTTGATGATATGATATTGATTTTATGATATGTTGTTCACGTTCTGACACGATGGTTGATGATGCAGGCTGACGATAGCTTTTCGACCAGACTCACATATGGAGTAAAGGGGCCACACGTGATTTACAGAGAGGTTGAGGGAGAGGAGTGGACAACAGCCCTGCCACAGCCTACTAGCACTCCCGCCGTGGCTCGAACTGTAGGTTAATGATTACCTAGCTCGAGAGGATCCACGATGCCGTGAGGGCAGACTGCGACAATCGCTCACAATGATTCTAAGGGGTGCGCAATAAGGCGGGGGTCTTATTGCTTAGAGCCCTTCGTCTCCCACAAGTTCACCTATCCGAGTGTTGACTCCAGGGGTTATAGATGTCTACCAATCAGTCAAGTCAGCGAGTGGCACCCTTGGAGCATGTGGTGCATCCTGAAGGGCACGTCGCACAAATAAATACAAGTCAATGAGTGGCACCCTTAGAGCACGTGGTGCATCCTGAAGGGCACGTCGCGCAACCGAAGAAAATGAGGTGAGTGGCACCCTTGGAGCATGTAGTGTGTCCTGAAGGGCACGTCGCATTGATGATGATGATGAGACAACCTATATGACCCTGAGACCTTAATGCCTGATGAAATTCTTAAAACGACTCCCCTAATTAATTGTTTCCCAGTTCAATTCTAAACCTAAATTTAAAACACCTCTAAGATAAAAAAACTTGATTAGCCTAAAGAGAAGACCCTCCAAAAATAAACTTAAGGATGTAAACTAAAACCCTCCTAAGTGTTAGTTAAAGTCTTCTTAAAATTAAAGGGGGTAAAGTAATGAGGGAGACAAATCAAGTGAAACCCATGGCCTTTAAATTTTAAAGAAAAAATAAAATTATTAAAGTGTGAGTGTATAAAAGTTAGGATGTTAGAAATACAATTAAAGGTTTAATAGGCACATTTATCTTTTTGGGTTTAAAAGAAAAAAATCAAACAATAAATAAAATAAAAAATATATATAAAAAAATAAAAATAAAATAAAAAGAGAGAAATAAATAATAGAAATAAGGAAACTTAATATGGAAAGTAGGGGACATAGGGTAAAAAGAAAAAAAGAATAAGCAATTAAGGAGTTACTAAAAATCATCAACTTCATTTTAGGAAAGTTATTAAAAGCATGAGAGGGGATCTAGGAACCCTAGGAGTAATTTTAGGAGCGACTATAGGGGGGGTGAGGGAATTAAGTCTTTTAATATTTTTAAAGAAAATAAATTTTGGAGAAACGTGGGGGATGAGTGACACTTGGACGGCAGATAATTTTTAGAGGATTGTCATTAAAAATTAAATTAATAATGATTTAGGAAAGTAGGTGGGTCTCAAATTTCTATAAAAGAAGGGGAAAAGAAGGAAGCAGGGATGAACGGTTAGCGTAACGTTGCACTATCGGATTGAGGCTTGACTGTTTGCTTGTGAGGAGTTGGGAATTTCTCAGCTGTATTGGAGTGGTAGCTCAGCCGTGGAGGCGAGCTGATAAGCTAGTATTATCTCTAGATCTTGTGTGGCCCCTTTGCGGACCGAGGGGCTAAGGGCGAAGCAGAGTACCCCTAGTGATTGGCTAGGAGGTACCGGTGAGATTTCTGCGGTCGGCAAGCAAGAGCGGCAAGGAGCTCGGGACATCAATCGAGGAACGGACTTCAATCAAGGCGGTCGAAAGGGAAAAAGGTACGCGCGTTATTTGGTATTAGAATGCTTGGATGTAATTCATCGCTGTAATAGTGTTGTTGTATATCCTTTTCATTCAGCGCTTTGGACTGTATAGAATCATTTCTGCTGAAATTTTAGACTGTATAGAATCATTCTGCTGTAATTCTGGACTGTGCAAATTTAAATGATGGTGGGGGAATGTGTAAATTTTAATATTTGTTGTTCTGGAAAAACGTTCAACCTAGAAATTTATTTCACCTCTGGCAATTTGTGTGATCTTGTGGCAAAACGTTTAACCTGGCAATTTATTTCACCTCTGGCAATTTGTGTGATCTTCTGGCAAAACGTTTAACCTGACAATTTACTTCACCTCTGGCAATTTGTGTGATCTTCTGGCAAAATGTTTAACCTGGCAATTTATTTTACCTTTGGCAATTTGTTGATCTTCTGGCAAAACGTTTTAACCTGGAAACTCATTTCACCTCTGGCAATTTGCTTGATCTTCTGGCAAAATGTTCAACCTGGCAATTCATCTTACCTCTGGCAATTTGTTTTATCTTCTGGCAAATCGATTTAACCTAGCAATTCAATTTATCTTCTGGCAATTCATTTATCTTCTAGCAATGCGTTTTGATCATGTTTTCTTTAAGAATGGGCATGAATATAATAGATGCGTTTTCCCTTATTTTTGGTCTGCGTTTTGATCATGTTTTCGTTCAGACTGGGCATTAATAGATCAGTTGCGTTTTTCCCTACTTTGGTCTGCGTTTTTAATATGAATTCGTTTTAAATATGGTCTGTGTTATGGTCCGCGTTTTAAATACGATTGCATGCGTTTTTAAATACGAATGCGTTTTAAATACTTTTTACTTTTATATATATGGTCCTTTTAAACTACTGCCATTTGAAAATGTCATATTAATTACTGTTATTGTTATATAATGTCATGGTAACTGTTGTTACTTTTAGAGATCGACATTTTTTTATGTTGTTATTCTTATATGTGGTCCTTCTTAATTAGTGTCATTTTGAATAATGTCCTTTAAATACTATTATTGATAGCTACTGGCATTTTAATTATGAGGGTAGGTTGTTGGTTCTGAAACATGATGTTATGTTGTTAATTTCAAATATGAAGCTACTTATATGATGACAATTCTATATACTGACCTCTTAATTATTGTTATTATAAGTATGGTCATTTGTTAATATTGTGTTTGTCATTTTCAAATCTTGTCCGTTTGTCATTTTAGAGATTGTATTATTATATATGGCCACTTCTAAACATGATGTTATTGAATTTTCAGTTATGATGTTACTTATAAATAGGATGGTATTTCTAAGTATGATGTTATATTGTTAAATTCAAATACGATGTTGCTTTATACATTCAATTAAGTAGGAATTGTTTATATCTTCAATTTAAGAAGGAATTACTCATGCATTCAATTAAGAAGGAACTCCTTGATACTAGTTAGTGGTTGCACTTTATGGGGGTAAAGCAATTTTAAAATATTATTCCAATTATGTAAGAGCAAGGATCTAGTAACAAATAAAAGTATTGTTAGGATTAGATAACATACCATGTTGATGGCTTTCTAATTGTAAGTTTATGGTAACATGGTGTCATGGCCCTAGGCGCCTTAGTGTATTTTATTGACATGGCTATATGTAAGGAGCAATGTATTGTATTATAACATTGAATTATGTAAGGGTAATGTATGTCATTATAAATTAAGGTGCAATTTTTAACGTTAGGTATTTTATGAAAATAATGGCATTGTGGACTTATCTTAATACGATTAGAACTTGGGTTACTGATGGTTATAAAAGTAAGGTCCTAGAACCAAGTACCTTGAATTACTAAGACTGTAATGGGGGAATCTGCAATTACTTAAATTTACATTCTTAAATGGTTGGGTTGGGTATCTCGTCTACTGATGGAGTTCAAGGGAGTATTGGGCCAGTATTACATGCCTTGAGTCATGGGAACTACCTTGTCTTAACATTGTTTGGTCATTGTCGGAGTCCTTCGGACATGCGCGTCCGTAGAGTTAGTGGTTGTCTTGAGTTGTTGTTTTACTTGGACAAGATCGTTCTTTTGCCTGGTCTTCTTGTGTCGGGCGGGATATAGTCACCCCCTGGTAGCCTTAGGAGACATGTCTGTGTGTGTGATTTTTCTATGTAAGGAATCCAATGCCGTATCAAGAGTCTCGGGCCCTTTAAAGGCAGGGTTTCCACTCTTGCGACACACCTGACAGAGATTACTAGTTTCTACCTGAGCAGTCGGCCAGGAGCCTGTCTAATCTTCTTTCGAGAAGACATAAGACTAAAATCCCTACTTTTTTGTGCAGAAATAGTAAAATCTACTGTTGGATTCTTCCTTCTGTGACTATACTGTACTTAACACCTGGTGTCATTTTCTTCTTACAGCTGCTAGTTGTATGCCTTATGTCTAGGGGTGTTTATTTCTTGTTGTCACTGTGATATGTCGAGATCGTCTTGTTGTGCTCGTCTTGCTTGCGTCTTGTTCTGGGTTGGGTTACTAGTTTCTGCCTGAGCAGTCGGCTAGGAGCCTGTCTAATCTTCTTTAGAGAAGACATACGACTAAACGCCCTTCTTTCCTGTGCAGAAATAGTAACCCTAACACCATGGATTCTTCCCTCTGTGTTCTACTATGCACCCCCAGTATGTCTTAATGTTTGTATTGTGCGCCTCATGCCTATGGTCGCATATTGTTGCAGTTACTCGTTGTGTGCCTTCAGTCTTTTTATGATGAACTTCGTGGTTGCGTCTTGTTGGTTTCCGAGTGGCGACGTAGAGTCAAGTGTGTTTGTTACTCCTACACGCACGCACACACCTTAAACAAAAAAAAAAAATGCACCTGTTCTCAGAGTTGTTGTCGTAACGATGAAGTTCGTTACATAATTGTTCTCCTTTCACTCTCTCATATATAATTGAGATGAAGGAGAAACTTTGAGAAGGAAATGGATTGTGATGTAATTCTTATTTTTATTGAGCGTAGATGACATCTCTTTCTCTTTAGAAATAAGATACCACCATTCTAGCTTATTTATATTCTACAATTTTCTATTATTTTATTCATTAATATAAGTTGGGTTTCATTATATTTATGTGTTATTTTCTATAGTTTTGTTTATATCTCAATTAATTGTCAATATAATCCAGATCAATTTTACACATAGGACTTGGCGTAATGGCCTCATATCAAGAGGGAATTTCTCAAGCTTTATTCTAGCATTTTATTTTTTAATTTTTTTCTCTTCACTTCAAGCTTATAGCTCTTTTAGGGTGAGGCTCTTCTCATGGGACTATGAAGAACAAACCTTTTTTTGTGAGATATTAAAACCAACCCATGATAAATCCAATGGAAATTGTAAATGACAAAGAATGTTGAGTATGGATTGGGATATGGACATGCTACACCTATCAAATTCCACAATAGTACAACTCAATCCAATGGTGAAAATGCTTATATAAAGGACGATGATGATCCACCAAGGTGAAAAAAGGAAATTATCATATATTTAGAGCATCATGATCAATTATATAACTCAAACAATTATCACCACTTTCATGACAAGTACATGAGACATTAACACCTAATATGAATCAATGAAATAATCTACCTAATTTATTTTAAGCATCATAATCATCAAATGTGAGTGAGCTAAGAAAATGTGGGAAACATATCTAGCCATATAACTATGGATAACCATAGATCTCATATTTGAAACTACTATATATAAGAGATAAAATCTCCTTTGGTTACCCATACATGTTAGTGCGTAATAATATTATCATTGAAAGTTATCTTATGGAAGGATCACCTAACCCTTTGTCAAGTATAGAATTCATGTTAAGGGTTTACCCAAGGAATTTTCAATCAACCCTTCTTCAAGAACTATATTCACCTCTAGGGGGATCCTATGGAATTATTAGTTGACCCTCTCTTAGGAATAATATTGGAATATATGGGAATTCTCAAAAAGTTTCAGTTGACCTATAACGAAGGATTATATTTGAGTCTAATATGAGCCTAAGAAAAGGTAAATTGACCTGTCTACGAGTCATATATTATCATTGAGGGAAATATCATATAAATATTATTCCACCATTCCTCAAATCATACTACTCACCTCTAAGAAATCCTAGAGAAGGATTATATCACCTTTACTTAAAATAAGTATTCTTATGGAGAGGGATCTCTAGGAAGGGTTTGTTGAACCTTCCTCAAGATTAATATCCATGTTGGGTAGGATCATGATGAAGGGTTATCCAATGCTTATTAAATTATGTTATTCACATATAAGGTTATTCCAAGAAAATGTTAGCTCACTTCCTTGAAGACTAGTGTTCTCATCAAGAAAGAGTTGAAGTGTGCATCTATTGACACTTCATCAAGCATAGGTTTCATGTCAAGGGGGAGACTAGAAAAGGGTTAGATAATAATTATGTAAACTTACTTTTCAAATTTAGTGAGGATATTGAAGAATGGTTGGTTGGCCCTTCCTCCAAAATAGTATTATCATTGAGGGAGAGTGTTAGAAAAACAGGATTGCAGAGCAATAAAATAAGACAAATGTGGAAATAAAGCATAGAAGATACACAATACAATAGATACATAGATATACATGGCTCACCCAGTCTAGGATATTTCCACCAGATACATTTATAGGTCCTTCCTTTTTATTATCCAACAAAATGAAGGGATACAACCTACAACATGTCTGGTGTAATTTCCTCTTCTTTCTCTCGCAGTCTCCTCTCTTAGAATAAAATAATCACCCTCATACATAACCATAATAAAATTCCCTGATAAAATAGGGTTTCTTTCTAGGGAAAAAACCACTAACATAACTTATAACGTCATATCTATGACATTATAATGAATGGCCTATATTGAATACAAAATAACAATATTTTGCAAGGTAAATTTTTGAAAAAATATTTCGCTGGGGGCCGTTGGCCCCCATGCCCTTGTTCAGGGGAGGTAGGTCCCCACAGTTACCCTTCATTTGGGGTCCAACCACAAAACCCCCGATAGAAGGGGGCTATGCATACCTACATATAAATCAAGGAGATAATCAGGCTCCACAACCAACAATATCCCACTTGGAGACTGATCACAACAACTCCACTACTGTTATACCTGTTGGATTATACTCCACCTTGGACCTGGGAAATTTCCCATATTCACCTTCATGCTTGAAGACCAACTGAAACTGAGTAGGAAATTAGTTTCTCCCTATTTACTCCCTTTTTTAACATGTCTACAAGATTTTTTCTCATATGTATCTTTTCCAACATCAATTTTCCATCTTCCAAGATGGATCGTATGAAATGGTACTTGAGATTTATATGATTAGTATTAGAATGGAATGATGATTTTATTTCAATATGAATGTCATTCTCATTGTCACAATCCAACATGTTATTTTCCTACTTCTTTCCCAATTCCTCCATAAATATCTGTAACCAAATCATTTATTTACTAGCCTCTATAGCAGCAACATACTCTACTTTTGTTGTTGAAAGTGAAACAACCTTTTGTAGTTTTTAAATACAACTTACTTTTGTTCCATCTATAGTAAAAATATACCATGTGGTGATCCTCCTATCTTTATCACCTCCCATGTATAAATCAACATATCCATATAGAACAATGTATGAACCTCCAAAACATAATGCAAGAGAACTAGTACCTATAAAATACCTGAGAATCCACTTTAATCCCTTCGAGTGTTATTTACTTGGATTTTTTATATACCTTCTCACAACTCCCACAAAATGTGTTATATCTAGTCTTGTGCACACTATTTCATATATTAAGCTTCCAATTTCTTATGAATAAGGGACCATGGAAATGTATTTGATCTCCTCCTTTGTATCGGGACAAATTTCCTTGGTTAATTTGAAATGGTTGGCCAAAGGTGTACTAATTGGTTTTTCATTATACATTCTAAATTTGTCCAACACTATTTCTATGTACTCACCCTGAGACAATGTCAATTTCCAATTTTTATTGTCTCTTGTTATTCTCATACCAAGGATTTTATTTGCATCACCCAAATACTTGATCGCAAATGAATTAGATAATTTATTATTGAGAACATTTATATCCTGCATATTAGACCCTGAAACAAGCATGACATCTACATAGAATAGCAATATAATATAGCTTCCATTTCTAGCCTTTTAAAATAAACACAGTGATCAAAATGACATCTACTATAACCTTTTTTGGTCATAAACTTGTCAAACTTCAAATACCACTGCCTTGGAGCTTTCTTTAGGACATACAAGATTTTCTTCAACCTGCATACCAAATTCTCCTTTCCTTTGACCTCATACCCCTGTGGTTGTTGCATATAAATATCTTCCTCCAACTCCCCATCAAGAAAAGTTGTTTTTACATCTAACTTTTCAAAATGCAAATATTCTACTGCCACAAGACTTAAGATAGTCCTGATTGAAGTCATCTTAAAAACATGAGAAAATATTTCATCTAAATATATACCTTTCATTTGTGCAAACCCCTTCACAACAAGTCTAGCCTTGTACCTATTTTTTTCTCCATCTTCTTCCTTCAACCTGTAAACCCATTTATTTCGAAATGCACTTTTTATTATAGGAAATTGAACCAAGTCCCAAGTCTCGTTATTTAACAAGGAGTCCATTTCCTATTTCATGCCTTGCTCCCACTTATTTTTTGTTTCTACCTACATTGCATCTTCATAACTTTTTGGTTCACCAGAATTAATCAACAATAAATAATACAATGAAGCAGAGTATCGTTCAAGAGGTCTACTTAACCTTGTAGATCTTGTAGCAACACTTGAAGGAGTTTGAGGAGCTTGTTTCTCCTATTTTTGTACATATTGATTTTTTGGTACCTTTGGAATTTTGTTTTCAGTGATCTCATCAAGCACTATATATTATGGTTTTTATTTTTCATGTTTCTTTCCTTGCAACTGATCTTTGTACATGAAATTATCATTGAGTATGACATATCTACTCCTAATGATTTTATGATTTTCATAATCCCATAAGCGATAACCAAAATCATTAACATTATATCCAATAAAGGTACACTTCTTGGATTTTTCCTCAAGATTTGTTCTATTTTCTTTATCAATATGGAAAAATGATTCACAACTGAGAGTCTTCAAAAAAGATTAGTTTACCTTTTTACCTGTCCATAGCTCCTCTGGAATTCCACCATCCAAAAATATTGAAGTTCCTCTTTTATTAAGTAAAAAAAATTATCTACAACATCTTCCCATAATTGTATGGGAAACCCAACATGAAATCTCATACTCCTTGAACGCTCCATGATTGTCCTATTCATCTGTTCTAACAAACCATTTCCTTGTGGTTTTACTAGAACTATTTTCTCTCTATGAATCCCATGGTATGAAAAATAATCATCAAACTCCTTGTTGCAATATTCACCTCTATTGTTTTATCTGAGACACTTCAACCTTTTTCCTGTCTCATTCTGAGCCAAAGATTTCCATTTCTTAAAAGTATAGAAAACCTCAGATTTTTGTCGAAGGCAATAAACCCAAGTTTTTCTAGTTGTATCATCAATAAAAGTAACATAATAACGAGATACACAAAGAGATGATACTTGAGATAGTCCCCATACATATGTAACCACAAGCTCTAAACTTTAACTCTTCTTTTCTTTTCCGAATCTGAGAAATTTGAGTCTCTTCTATTTTTTACTCATTCTTTAATCATAGTATTCTCATCATGGGAGAGTCCAAGTAATAGTTCACTAAGTCTCCCTTGGGCTTCATGTATGTATATTTTAGGAGGAACATAAGGAATCATTGGTAAACTCTCTCTTGAGAATAATATTCATGTATAAGGGGATCCCAAGGAAGGGTTAACCAAACCTCCATCAATATTAACATATCTAATTATTGAGGATTGTATGGATGTGCCTTCTAATCATTCCTCAAGCACATTGCTCATGTTGAGAAGGATCTTTATGAATGGTCCTCTAAAAATTGCTTAAGAATTATTTTTGTGTCAATTCAAAGAATGAAGAATGGTTATTTGAATCTTTCCCAATATTGGTATTATCATTGAGAGGAATCCTAGGGAAATCTTAGTTAACCCTTTTGTAAGCCTAGTATTCTAATTGAGTATTATATTCTATAAGAGTTGGAGGAAATTACCTAAGTATATTATTTACCACTAAGGGATCCAAGAGAAGTGTCAACCAACCCTTCCTCGATGATAGTATTATCATTGGGAGGGAGCCTAAGGAATGGTAATCTAACCCTTCCTTAAGCATAGTATTGGTGACTATGGTAATCCTAAGGAAGGGTCCACTAACCATTATTCATGATTATTATTCTCATTGATTGTTATTCTCGGGAAGGTTATTTCAACCCTTAGTTAGGTATATTATTCACATTGAGAGGGAGTGTAGTGATTATTCAACCAACACTTCCACAAACTTAGAATTCATATTGAGTGGGGTATTGAATAAGGGCCAGTTGACCCTTTATTAAGATTAGTATTCAATAGAAGGGTTAGCCTATGGAAAGGTTAGTTCAAACTTATACAAGATTAATTTTATCATTGAGGAGGAGCCCATATAAGATTGACCTTTCCTCAAGCATAGTTTTCACATCTTAGGGAGACTAAGGAAGGTTCAAGTGAAGGAAATGTTTAAGTATCTATACTTATATGAAACTGTAGACACCTTGGAAACTCTTACTAATTATTAAAATACAATCCATAAAAAATTTAGCAATATATTTATAAAATTATTCAATTTCTAAATATTTTATAAAGTTTCTAGAAATTTTCGTGATTTTTAGAGTAAAATAATTCTATCATATATAATTTTGGGGAATCATTCTAGAAAGAAATGGAAATTGATAAACCTTTTTTTCGTAAAAAGGATGGAAAATTATCCCATGTGAAAAACATTTCCTCTAAAATTTTCCCTAGTGCAACTTACCCTTCCTTAATATTAGTATTCTAATGAAAAGGGAGACAAGGGATGGATCAACAGACCCTTGCTCAAGGATTGTATTCATGATGATCTATATTCCTAGGAAGGGTATGAAAACCCTTCCTCAATCATAACATATGCATTTGGGAGGAGCCTAGGAAAGGGTCCATTCTTATTTAATGATTTTTTGTTTCATTGTTGTTATCAATTTTATTTTTCTTTTTGACATCTACAAAGGTCAATTTTTTTTTTTTTTTTTTTTTTTT
>ML777536.1:975526-987929 GCA_009831015.1 Picea engelmannii | reverse complement strand
TTATATCTACGAAGGTCGAATTGTTTTGATTTTTTACATCACTCCCTTATAGTTCTCTCTTCCTTAGAGTAGTCCCTCAGTGTGATGTCTCTTTTAGCGATCAGTCTCTCTTAGTGCACTCACTACCTCATAAAAATCCCTTGGAATTCTCATTTAGTTCATGATTTAGTAGATATTTCATTGGCTATTGGGGGAGATTAGGAAATATTAGTGGATGTAAATATATTTGATATATCGATGGATATTAGAAAACTCATTTTTAATGCTTAATCCTTTGTTGTGAAGATCACAAAACTCCTTTAGAAGACACATTCCCTTATTGTGGATAACTAGATTGGTAGAGATTACATGATATTGAAGTAGGTCAACCTAGCCTTAATTACGAAACAAAATCCATCAAGGTGGAGCATATAGAAAGGTTTACCAACCCTTCCTCTACATGAATAATTTTGTCACAAAGGACTTTCACAGAATCATAATTGATGTTTATATTTCCACTCAATTTTTAATCGAATTAATTAAAAGGGTAGTGATATATATCTCATTAATAAAAATACAACCTAATTGATTAGGTATAACAATTATTTATTATACATGATTTTAAGATCTACACAACTTATATCATTGCATTTCATTTAAAAACAATAAAATTGTTCAATTAATTAAAGAAGGTTTTCCTAACCTTTATACAACATTGTAAGATTCTAGTTGAGGGATATCTTGGACAAGGGTTAGTTGATCCATACTCTAAATTAATACTTACTGAGGGAGAATATTGGGAAGGGTCTGAACCTAAAACCTCTAGGCAAATATTTTTTTCAAGGAGTATATTCAAGAAGGGTCAAATGGCCCTTATTTAGTCATATGAATAGTATGATTTGTGTTTTAATGAGTTAAATTGAGCAATGTGAAAAATTATCCATGATATATGATGATATGTGTTGATATGGCTAGCCATATGGGATCCATGGAATAATTTTTCCCTATAGGGTAGCAGGATGGATGAACCCTTATTAAGTTACCTTAAAAATAGATATAGGTTGCAGTGATCAATAAATTCAATTTCATATAGTATTTTACTTTTATATTATAATTTTTCAAAGATATTATACTTATCTTAAAAATGTTTTTATATCATTTTATTTTATATTAAAAACAATTTCTTTATATAACTATGATTACAAAAAGTTAAGTCTTCTTAATCCAATACAATTCAATAAGAATTTGTTTTGTTTCTTCATGTAACAACAAACCATAGCATTAAAGAACTCACAAATAAGTGGTATGTTGAGTCAGCTAAACCACCCAACTTCCACACACATTTATATATTTATGAAGTGGATGGAAAAGAAATTACTTCAATGGGCATAGTCATGTTTATAAATGTGATTAGCGAAGACATAATGCATGTAAAAATTGAGATATCTAAGAATAATGCTCACTTTATTCTACAAATTAATGGTATGTTGAGTCAGCTAAACCACCCAACTTCCACACACATTTATATATTTATGAAGTGGATGGAAAATAAATTACTTTCATTGGCATAGTCATGTTTATAAATGTAATTAGCGAAGACATAATGCATGAAAAAATGAGATATATAAGAATAATGTTGACTTTCTTCTACAAACTAGCCCTCCTATTTGGAATTACTATCGATATCGAATACAAAATGACATTCTCATGTTATATATTTTGAATAACATTGTTGGGTTTTCCCATCATATGAGAGACAAAATTAGTGAACGGCAAATAAAGAAAAAAATGATTTGAAATTTGTATTTTGGTATTTTTAAAAGAAAATGGTTTGTGACAAAAACAACATCTTCTATATTACATTTGATGAAAATGATTGAGAAGTTCATTGATACTCACAATGTAAGTAATCTAACATTTCGTTAAAGGGCTTGTAACAAAAATTTAGTTAAAGATATTGGTATGTTTGGGAGCATGTTATTCAAAGGTGATGATGCAGAAGGCTACTAGAAGCTACAAGAAAAGTCATTAGGACCATGTTATTCAAAGGTGATGATGCAGAAGGCTACTAGAAGCTACAAGAAATATGGAATTTCTTGAAGGTATTCAAAATTATTAGAGCCAATATTTTTTATTCAATGAAATAAAATTCTTTGTTTCATAAAATAGATCTTAACATCACTTCGCAATTTTAATATTTGAAAATTAAATGTTGAATATGTGGCTCAACTAGTGTGCCATAACCCGTTATTAGAAAACCTGAAAATTTTATCAAAATGATAATCTATCTAACCAAGCACCTTTAAATTTGTCTTCTTCGATGCATTCCAAATTCCTATTATTGTTCTTTAATAATAATAAAACATGTAGTGGAAAAGAAAACCTATGCAACATGCATGTGAACATGTATTGGATCATGTATTAATCCAATAAAACATTATTATTCTCATGCAAGATATAGCAAAAAATAAATTATTAACTCATCAGAATTGCAATAAATAAACAAAGAACTGATCTTTGACGAATAGCTTTGTCAATTGGATGCATATGTCAGGAATTCCACCCAACATTAGTCTTTGTTGCACATAAAATATCTACAACAGACTCCCAAAGATGAGGCTATGAGTCGATAAGGGTGGGTGTATAGGCTGACTCTAAAACAACCATTAGTTAGCAAACAAACTCTCACAATTTTATCAACCACACAACAATCATAGTTTACCAACTCTTATTCCCCCAATATTTGATCTACGCCCTTCTTTGCAATGTAGTTCGTCAACTTGTCCCACTTTTTTCCATTGGAATTTCACAACATCTCATTAAAATAGATCCAACGTGTGATGTTAGAACATTTATCATCTCTTTAATGATTGAAATAAATGTGTTCTAGACTGAAAACATCAAATAATTATTGAAGCAAATATTATGTACATTAATTGTATATTTTGAGTAGGCTCACTAATAATTGTTTTTAGTTTAATAATAATAATATATATATATATGGGATTTATTTTTATTTTCATTATCTATTAACCATTTCTAGTGAAAGTATACTTAAATTACATATTCATGATGAATAAATTCTTTAATTTAATGATCTTTTATATTATCTTGTTGTAGTTTTATTTCTAGTTATGGTCTTTGTGTAAGGTCGACTTCCACTCAAAATAAGTTATTGGTATTCAGAGTAGATGCATTGTTGTTTGGAGTTTGAGTGTTTACTTGAAAATGAACAGCCTATAGAGAAATTTATTTTTCTCATGACTATTACCATTATTATGCATGAATATTTAATCCTTACATTATCAATGTTGCATGAGAGCATTTTTCCATAGCTCTATAGTTAAGTTATTTAGATTGAACTTAAAAAAAAACTTTAATAGTGAATTTTAATGGTTGAAGGATTAAAAGTTATTATTTATTTGGGGTCACCAATAATGTACACACATCTTTTACCATTCTTGGATATATGCATATATTTGTGGGAATACTACATATTTACAAGAAAGAGTTGAAAGATGTATTTATACAATATGGAGATAGATGTAGAAAATAAAACATATTTTTTATAAATGAATATAAATAACATTTAAAATACAATAGCAAGGAAAAATATTTGAAAATGATATCAAGATGGATCTTTAATGATTCAAATGAAAGAGATATAAATATAAAAACAATGGTGTTTTCATTGTTTAGTGACTTGAGGCCTTGTCCAAACATGAGGCATTGTTTACAAACATTGAAATTCAAAATATAATATTGAGGATAATTGTTTTATATTGTAATCAAGTTGGACATTTAACTCTTCAAATGAAAGAGATATAAAAGATAAAAAAATGTATTTTGATGATATTTGTTTTTGTTTTAGTAATTTCTTATTGGAAGAAAAAAATATTAATCAAACTATGTAAGTGGTAATGTGATGAAGGAGAATTTTCATCGTCATTCATCAAAGCGAGGGGAGGACAACTCAACATCAAGCACATGTTCAAAATGTTTTGGGATCCAAAAGGAGAGAACATCATTTTATTATTTTGAAAATATTGTAATAAAAGAGCTTTTAATGTTTTGAGGCTTGAGTCGTTGTATGAGACCACAAAGGATTGTAATGTCTTTAATAAGTTGTAGGATTGTACAGATATTGAACCTCAACTCGCATCTAGGTTGTAAATTTCATTTATTGTAGTAAGCCTTAGTGGGAGAATTTTATAATTGTGATATGATAGCACTAGAATAATGGGTAGGAAGGCTCGAGAAGCCCCTCCATGTATAAATATATGTAATCTATGCCCAAATGAGGTTGTTGACGATTATTATTACTATTGAGAGTTGTGGAAGAGATGCAAGAAATCTTTGTAAGAATACTTTGTTGAATGAATATAATAGGAGAAGGTTACTTCCAAATATATGTACATGTTTTCCTTTGAGTAATTTGGTAATGTCATTTTATTTTATTTTTGTGTTTTATATTTCTATGTTTGAATTTGATGGTTAATTGAATGAACATGTAATGTTATATAATTTTCAATTGTTCCTCTTCTGAACAATAGCACTGGTGCAAGGAGTGCACAATAGCCACACAAGGAGTGAAAAGGTAGAGTCGTTTTCAAAGTCAGAAGCTTAGAAGAGATAACGTGGAATTGTTCAAGATGAGTGCAAGGACTGCACATATACTCTCTAGAGTATAAGTGTTCTTTCTCCCATTTTGTATGACATTATGGTCATATTGCCACATTCTTCCCAGCAGAAAATGACAAAAATCCATAGGAATGACATCACATAGAACTTCATCATTATAACCACCTATCTTAAACTCAACCTTAAATTGTCAAATTACAATTACGTGATGTCCTTTCTGCAACCACGATACCTTGTATGGATTCAGATGTGCATTTGTCTCCAAATACATTTCCTCATCATGAGAGATATCCCGTCTTCTCCTACTTTTTCCTTCATCTCTCCTTCTACATTCCTTTTCTGTGCTTCATAAATGTGAGCTTATCCACCTCTCGTATTTTTCTCTCAGGACATTCCCAATACATATGCCATGTATTTCCATAAGAGTAACACTTCACTTTTCCTCCTCTGCCTCTTCCTCTTCCTCTAGGAAAATATTTTCTTTCACCATAGTGTCCTCTTACATAAGTTCCTCCTCTTTTTGTCTGACTGTGAGATCTTCCAGCTCATGGTCTGGGACTTTGGAACTTATCTTTGACTACTACTCTGCCTCTTCTTGGACTTTTTCCTTTGTTTCATTGACTCTTCTTTCTTTCCAGCTTCTCTTTTTCTTTCAGGACCACCCGATAATCATCTTCTACAGTTCTTGTTGTCATAATTCTAATTTCATCCTGAATTTCATATCTCAAGCCATTAATGTACCTAGAAACCTTTTCTTCATCATTCTCTCTATGTCCTACTATGATATTCATCTTGTAAAACTCTTCGGTGTACTCTTTCAATAGAAACCCTTATGTCTTAGGTTCTGTATATTTCTGAATAGATTCACTTGTTAATATTTGGGTATGAAATTATCCTTTAATTTAGCTACCATTCTATCCCAACTCTTAATTTTGGACTTACCTTTGCATATTTTGTCAACTTGCAATTCATCCCACCATAACATTGCATCTCCTTTCAATCTAGTCATCACATGCTTCACTTTATTTTCATCATAAATATCCTCATAATTGAATTACTTATCTAAATCACTTATCCAATCAAGCAATTCCTCCACATTTAAATTAACTTCATACATTGGGACCTCTATTTTTTCTATGGTTCCCATATTGACAACAACTCTCAATAGTCGCTCCTCCACTGCTTGTTCTCCTGCAACTTCTTCAACTTCTACATCCTCATTTTCACTTTCACTAACATCACCAACATCAGGTTCTTTTCTCTGCACTATCTCCATGGCGTCCAACCTTGCACAAATGTTTCTCATCTCCTCTTCCATGGATGCATTTACCATTGGTCTCTCCTTCCGTATCCTTAGCGGAATGATTCCATGTCTTCTCCTTTCTATATTTTCCTGTTGTCTATAAATACCACGATCTGATACCACTTGACACAAGCCCCCAACACCTCCTGTGGCTCTTATGACCTCTTGGTCTAGGATCATTCATAGTATAAAGCTGAATCAACTCTCGGGCTCCTGTTGATCCCTAGAAAACTATGTTCCATGGGCCCTATCTTCTTCCCTATGTGAAAATATGCATTTGTGAGGGTCTTAACATTCCAATAGAGTCTTCCACATGACCCCAGGCCAAACCCGTGGGCCAATATTCACTTTTCTGAAGAATGTGGGACTTCGGAGCTCTAGGATTTGGGAAATCCAACAATAGCACACAACGTTCCTCTAAAAATCGAACTAGAAGATGTTCGAACAAAGGGAAATATCAGTGCTCCTCGACGTTTGTCAAGATCGACGACTCACAAGTATTTCATGGCTCCTCGCTTCGAGATATTTACCCGCATTAATATGAAACTTCCCTAAATTTGTGAACTCCAAAGATGAAAATAGGATGACTAATGCTTGCCTCTAATCAATTGTTATGATTGGCTCTGAAACTCCGGACTTTGGGAGTTCTGTCTATTCCAACTTACAATACATCCAACTACTAAAAGAATGGAGGATAGATCCACTCTACACATGTCCCTCTTTGATTGACAGTCAAGATCAACTACAACCTTCACGCCTTCAGGAGTTCTCAACCCAAAATGAAATATGCCTCCATTCCTCTGAGGTACCAAATATCCAAACTCTGAAATCTACTGATACATGACTCTCTGCATCGATGGTTAGGATTCTTTCCAGGCTTCATAACTTCGAGAATCTTTCACAGTTTCACAATCACCCTCCAAATCTTCCGGATAATCATACTTTCGAACTACTATGGATCTATGGACACGTGTCCCCACAATTGGATAGTCTAGATCTTCTATGATTCTCGAGACTTTTAGAAAATTTCCTCCTTTGCAAACAACACGCGAAAAACTTTAGGGGTTAACACCCACGGTAATTTCCCATATCTGATGGCTAGGAAAGGTGTACTCCGCCTCGAGCGGATCTCATGCAATCGACCATAAAATTGAAATGGGTCTTCCTTCAAATACTTATAGTCGTTATTTCTCTTGAAATTTAAAACTCAAGTGAATTGGGTCTTTTGTGCACACCTTGCACTTCCTTGAAAACTTGATACTTAGAAATTTTTGGAAAATCTTCACATGCACTCCTTGCAGTCATCTTCTTCTTGGAGACTTTCTCAATGCTTGACTAAGTGTTGGCCATGTGAACAACTTGAAAGGGTCTTCAACAATATGATCAGAATGTCGTACATGATAAGAATATACTCATACATGATGGGTTGGGAAGACCGTGGAAATATGACCAGAATGTCATACATGATGGGAGAAAGAACACTTATACTTTGGATAAAAATGGGTGTAAACATATGTTTCTACCAATAGAAGATAAAGGAGTCAGAGAAGAATCTAGTCCAAGTATACTTCTCATGAGTGGGAAGGAAATCCTTAAATAAGTCATACAGATTGACACCTCGAGAGAATGAAGAAGTCAAGAATCAAGTCCAAGAATTATTGGATAAAGGTTTACTCAGAAAGAGTTTGAGCCCATGTTTTGTACCAACAGTTTTGATTCCAAAGAAGGATGGAGGATGTGCACAGATTCAAGAGAAATCAACAAGATAACCATTAGGTATAGATTCCCTTTACCCAAAATGGATGATTTGATGTTTTTTTTAAGTGGAGCTAGTTATTTTTCCAATATAGACTTGAAGAGGGTTTATCATCATATAAGGATGAGAGAGGAAGATGAATGGAAGACAACATTCAAAATGAATGAAGGATTGTATGAGTGGTTGGTTATGTCATTTGGTTTAATGAATGCATGAGTACATTTATGAGTTTGATGAATGAAGTACTCAAAGATTTTATTGGTAAGTTTGTAATTGTCTATTTGAATGATAACTTAATCTTCAGTAATATTGAAGGAGAGCACTTGAGGTATTTAAAGATGTTGTTAAGGAAATTGCAGCAAGAGAATTTGAAGAAATGTTCTGTCATGAAAACAAAACTTGTATATTTGGGTTTCATAATCTCTTCAAATGTGTTGAAGATGGATCCAGAGAAGGTGAGGGAATTCAACTATTGGACTTCTCCAAGAAGTGTATTCAAGGTAAGAAGTTTTCATGGATTGGTAAGTTTTTATAGTAAATCTGTAAAGACCCTCCGTGTTAAGACAACAACTTGGATAACAGGTGCAATTTTTTTTTTGTTTACCAGTGTGTGCGCGTGTGTAGGAGTAACTGACACACTTGACTCCACGTCGCCACCTGAAAACCCACAAGATGCAACCACGAGGATTACCACAATAAGAAAAGGGCGCACAACAAGTAGCTGCAAGCCATGAACAACCCAAGACATAAGGCACACACAAGTACTGCAACAATAAAGACCAAGGACATAAGGTGCACGCAAGTACTGCAACAATAATGACATACTGGGTTATGCACAGTATGATCACAGAGGGAAGAATCCATGGTAGTAGGTCTTACTATTTCTGCATAGGAAAGCAGGGCGTTTAATCTTAGTCATCTGCTCCAGAGAGAGAGAAGGTTAGATAGGCTTGTGGCCGACTGCTCAGGAAGAAACTAGTAATCCCCTCAGGTGTGTCGCAAGAGTGGAAACCCTGCCTTTAAAGGGCCCAAGACTCTTGATACGGCACTGGATTCCTTACACGAAAATAATCACACACAGACAAATCTCCTAGGGCGACCTAGGGGTGTCTACATCTATCCCGACAAGGACTAACCAAGCCATAAGATGATTATGACCTCGTACAACATAAATTACAGGAACACGCATCCGCCAGGAAGGCGCAAGTAAGAAGGACTCCGAAATTGACCCTCCATGAATAAGACTCACTAACACAACACAAACCAATTACTCCATTTAAACATTTTCTAATCGACAAGTCATCCCACCTGAAGTAAGGTACAATTAGGTAACTACAATCCCCGTTTACTGAAATTTTAATAACGACTTCACTTAGATTCACGGACCCTATGTTTGGGGGGTCGTCCATCATATTGCGATTACCATGAATTCACCACAACACCCCCATTTCCTTGCTTTCTAGAATCACACAACATTGCAATTAAATGATTCTAACTCTCACCTAAATTGTTATCATCAACAATGGAATCATAATATCGTTACCATAAATCGACAATTATAATTGAACCATGATATTAAAACGACAATACTAAAACCAAAATGCTAACATGGCAATATTAAACCCTAATATTATATGATAATATTAAAACCAAATATTAAACTATAATATTAACCACAATATTAAAACACCATACCACCCACAAATTAAAACCACCATATTAAACCAGAATGTTACCCACTTAATATTAACCCTTAATATTAATCATAAGGTTAAACCACCATATAAACCTTAAAATTAAACCACATTATTAACCACTTAATAATATACCGCTTAATATTAAACCATAATGTCAGCCCTAATATTAAACCCTAATATTACACCACTTAATATTAAACCACAATATTAACCCATAATGTTACGACGATGCCATTAAACCAACATTTAACGAGAAGAGACCCCTATATTAAAATTGTAGCATAACACCAGAAGATTAATCAGCATATTAAAATCCAGAATTTTAAACGATAAGAAATCCATATTTACAGTGGAACAACATTATTAAACCTAATTTTGAAAACCACAAATTAAAATCATGCATTAAAACGACAAGAAATCCCCATTTAAAGTGGAACAACATTATTAATCCTAAGGTTAAAGTAGCATATTAACATCATGAATTAAAACGACCAGAAATCCATATTTAAGGTGGAACAACATTATTAACCCTAATTTTAAACATCATATTAAATTAATGAATTAAACGACAAGAATTTTGTAGTTAAGGTGGAACAACACTATTAAACCCAAATTTAAAACAACATATTAACATCATGAATTAAACGACAGGCAATCCCTATTTAGAGTGGAACATCATTATTAAACCTAATTTTAAAACAACATATTAAATTCTTGAATTTAAACGACAAGAAATCCATAGTTAGGGTGGAATGACATTATTAAACTAAGTTTTGTGCAGCATATTACCCCATGAATTTAATGATAAAAATCCATATTGGAATGAGACAGCATCATCAACTGAAATTTAAAGCCGCATATTAAAACCATGGAATAAAACGATAATGAAGTATTCGCCAGGATTGGGAGGTCGGGATTGAAGGTGCCTGCGGCTGAGAGATGGAAGCCTTGCCACGCGGCGGATGTAATCCAAGGTAAGTAATGGCGATGATACCCGAAGGGACGTGCCCCGAGAAAACGCGCGGGCAGAAAACGCGTGGGCAGAAAACACGTGCACGTAGACAATGGCAGTTTCATACGGCAGTGGTTGAGTTACACCCCATTGACACGATTTCAATTAACATAAGACAACTGTAATCCCTATGAAATTTAAGTTTTTATTTAGCTCAATGATACCCTATGGAATTACATTACCTGGAATCCTAAAGAAGTTAAATTTAATACCTGAACAAATTATTTGAATATCCAAGTGTATTTTAAAACGTTATAAGAATAAAAATAAAAATTAAACTATGGTAAATAAAATGTGACTGTTCTGTACAATATAAATTGAACTATTCATATGCACACGCAGTATAAAAAGGAACGACGCAATATAACCCAATGTATAGGAAAAGGCACACAGAGGTAGGCACAGTTCACTCACAACAACCCTGGGGCATAAATCAGAATCAACTATTCTATGCGATGTAAAATGGATAAACATGCCGCGACAGGCACAGTAACGTGAGGGCATAAAAACACAGGTGATCAACCACACATCACAGACATTGCACAATTCATGAACACAGGGTGAGGAGGTGGTCGGGAGATGGCGCTCCATGCAATCAATCCACCAACAATTAGTCAAGAGGGTGTACAACAGTCCACCACGCCAATCAATAAAAGGGCTCTAAACACGGTAAAATAAATTAGACCGTATTAAAATGCAACACAGTAAAAATTGAAATTCGAACCAGTAGATGGGTGAATGGGAATCGGCAGCCACAAACGTATATGAACCAGATGACTGTGAGTAAACAAAGTTACAAAGGGACTAGGTACCATCACTGCCACTCGGGAGGAAGGCACACCCTAGCATTCGACAATGCTCAGCTTTCAACAAATCTCAATATATTTTAAAACGCCCATCAAAATCAATGAAAACACCAGAAATACAACATGAAACGCGACTTGCCATTTAAATTCATATCCCATAAAAGGTACAACGCCCAATGGATTAATACCAAGGTACCTGTATAAGGTATTTTATTAGGAAAAATATCAGATTTTGAGAATAGTGGTACATTAAGTCCTTTTGAAAATCCAAATGCAGTCAGCGTCACGTAAATGCGATATTTGATAATCAATCAATTTATTTGCAGTATTGGCGCTTTAAAACCCACCAGGACACCTTTGTATAACATGAAATAAAATGCTATAACACCTTATCCATCACATATTAACGATCCATCATATATTAACGATCCATCATATTATTTGCCCATTCAAATTCCTAACACAGGCAGATTCAGTATCGGGTTCAATTTCAGAACCATTTTACGAAGGAAAGGCAAGGGATGAAATGGCCACAACGTGGTTCACCATTTTCCCCAACCAGGAACAAATAAAAAAAAAATTGTATAAAAAGAGTAACAACGGTAAATACTTTATTAACAAGGTGAGAAGAAGCCGTAAAAGTTTCATAGTCATGCCAATAACCATTAAGCTACAGTTTATAAACTTGATTTACACCATAACCATTAAAACTACAGTATATAACACCCGCAGCAAGGTAAAAATGACCAGAGGTTTATAATGCCCAAATACTAATAACATACCTGCGCCCTTATCGCTTGCAACAAATGAATCATGTGCTCCTGCCGCTCCTGCTCCTGCTTGCCGACCGCAGAGACTGCACCGATACCTCCCAGCCAAACGCTAGGGGTACTCTGCTTTACCCTCAGCCCCCCGAGCCGCAAAGGGGCCACACACAATCCATACAGTAACTAGCTTCCCTGCTCGCCTCCAAGGTTGAGCTACCACTCAAGTCAGCTGAGAAAATCCCCAACTCCTACAAGCAATCAATCCAGTTGCAATTTTGACAGCATAACCCTATCTTATAGCAGATCCCCCTTCTTTTCCCCCTTCTCCTTCCTTTTATCCTCTCTTTGACCTCATCCCATTAGGTTTTCCTCAAAAACCCTAACTCATATTTCTTTTAAGTTTCCCTCCCTTTTTATTTTTTTTTCTTTTATTATTTTTTTG
>ML777536.1:965033-975476 GCA_009831015.1 Picea engelmannii | reverse complement strand
TTAAATCCCATTAGTTAACTAATTCATTTCTTCTTTTCAACTTTACAACCACCTAATTGAATTAATTTATTAAATCTCTTTATTTTACCCTACACACTTTATGAAGACTCACATTAGCTTAAGTGGGGTTTTTTATTTATTTTTTAATTATATTATTAGCACCTGTATTGTTAATGCTAGCTACTAGGAAATGAAATTCTAATGTTATTTGAATGGCAGAGCTATTGTGAGCCAGAATATAATGGCATTGTTATTAGGAGATGGTTAAGTCTTGATTATTATGTTAGGGTGAAGTAGTAGTACCTTCACTAACAAGGTAAATTATCAAGTTTATTACTGGGAATGAGGAAGGGCCTTCTGTATGCGATTTAGGAAGGAATTACTATATGAATTCAATTAAAGGAGGAATTGTTTTATGTATTAAAGTAAGGAAGGAAAATCCTTGGATTAGGTGGAGGTTGAAAATCATAGGGTTAATGAATATTAAGGTATAGTCTTGAATTATGTTTTTTTTTTTTTTTNTCTGAACTGGCAACACCTAGTTAGGGGAATTGTTTAAGGATTTATTCAGGTGTGGATGTATTAGGGTCATTTAGGCTGACTCCTTCACCCAACATTATTGCCACGTGCCCTTCAGGACGCACCACATCCTCCAAGGGTGCCACTCGCCTCTCAAATTTCTTTTGTGCGACGTGCCCTTCAGGATGCACCACGTGCTCCAAGGGTGCCACTCGCCAATTGAGTTTCTTTTGTGCGACGTGCCCTTCAGGACGCACCACGTGCTCCAAGGGTGCCACTCATCAACTGGACTGATTGGTAGACATATATAACCCCTAGAGTCAACACTCCGCGAGGTGAACTTGTAGGAGACTAAGGGTTCTAAGGAATAAGTCCCCCGTCTTATTGCACGCCCCTTAGAATCATCGTGAGCGACTTTCGCAGTCTGCCCTCATAGCATCATGGATCCTCTCGAACTAGGTAATCGTTAACCTACAGTTTGAGCCACGGCGGGAGTGCTAGTAGGCGGTGGAAGGGCTGTTGTCAACCCCTTTCCCTCAACCTCTCTGCAAATCGTGTGTGGCCCATTTACTCCATATGTGAGTCTGGTCGGCAAGCTATCATCATCCTGCATCATCAACAATCATGTCAGAAATGTCACATCAAATCATCAAATCAATGAAACATCACAGTAAATATATCAACCCAAAAGCACACTCCCTGACTCAGTCCGGAGTCCAAGGGGGTTCTATCGATGCCTCTGCATCCTCAAGGTCAAAAGCCCTGCACACTTAATAAAACAGAGTCAATAGAACCCGTCTACATCAAATAGTAACATATCATGTTATCTGTCAATCGCATCATAATCAAATATTAATGGTCTAACATCATAAAAGTCCAGATCACTTGCGAGCAAGTATCCTCAAATAATAAGTTTTCTCAGTGCACCAGAGCGGGATGTTACAAAATCCATCAAGAATTTTAGTAGCATTTGCGCACCTATATTAGACACTATAAAGGAGCATAAATATTTTAATTGGACAGAGGAGGATGAAAAAGGATTTAGAGTGTTCAAAGAAAATATAACAGAAAGATCTATTTTAGTTTTTTCATATTTTAAGAAAACATTTAAGTTAAAATGTGATGCAAGTGGAGTGGCTATTGGTGTAATTTGAAGTCAAGACAATAAGTTTGTTTCTTATTTCAGTGAGAAGTTGAATGATGTCAAGAGGAAATTTTCCACGTATGATAAGGAATTTTATGTTGTGATTCAATCTTTGAAAAAATGGAGGCATTATCATATTACAAAAGATTTTGTTTTATATTATGATAATCAGGCATTGCAGTTTATAACCAGACAAGAGAAGTTGAACCAGAGACATGCCAAATGGGTAGAATTCATGTAGAATTTTACTTTTGTTATTAACGATATTAGTGGAAGTGCTAACTGTAAATGTTTTGAACCTGCACAAAATAGATCTATCTAGAAAATACTACACACATTTGCAGAGAGAAATTGAGAAAGAAGAAAGAGAGAGAATCGAAGAATTCTCATTAACTGTAATGAATAATGAATAATTTACACATGATATACTATGTATAGCTCAATGAGTGCTTACTGGAGGAGAACCAATGTGCCATAGTTGTGGTCTAGAGTGATATGGACACACACCAGCAATTACGTGAGTGAAATGCCACCTAGTCTAGTATCTCAGGTAGTTATGAGAGTGAAGTGCCACCTAGCTCAGTTAACTAGTCTTCAATTAAAAAAATGAATAGAGTATAGTGAGGAGTAGATCAAGGAATCAAGGGTAATGTGCCAACATAGTGATGATCCCAAGGAAAGTGCACATTAGCATGGTGATGGTTGCAATGTTGCATGGTGACAAAACCAATGAAGCATCTAGACTCAACTCAGCTAGTCAAACCGAAGTGTCAACTGGAAGAGAATATTCTCTAGGTGAAATATTCTCCCCTAAAATATAGGAGATTGGATAATGACTAATTATGACTAATAAACAAGTAAAAAACTTAGGAAAAATAAATCCTAGGTGTGTGCGAAGTAACTCCAACACCTCCCTTGAACATCACTATGGTGAAAATAAAGAATGGGTCCTGGAAACGATACCATGTTAGGTACCCAAATACAAAAGATACATTGAAAATAAAGTGAGGAAAGAGAGAAAACCTCATGGGAAACCCCCCCCCTCAAGGCACAATGTATGGAAAAATAAGAACTACAATTGTTAGGGAATTGTGTCCTTCACTCCAAGACGACTTCCCAGAGAATGAAACTTTTGCTCAGTGAAGGTCTTGGTGAAGATGCCTAACGTCTAGTTTGCTAAAGGACATAATTGTAGGCCAATGATCCCCTCGTGTACTAAGTCACATATGTAGTGCATGTGGATCTCTATGTGCTTCATCTGTTGGATCTGAAATGGATCTCTATAGAACTTCAGAGTGGTCTTGTTGTCACACCATATGAGGATTGTCCGATGAAACTAAATGCCCAACTCAGTGAGGAAATGTTGTAGCCACATGGCCTGAATGATTATGTTAACTATTCTTCTGTACTCTGCCTATGTTGAAGATAGATAAATGGCAACTTGCTTCTTTCTCAACCAACAAATAGGCCTAGAACCAAGACTCATTGAGTACCCATATGTGGACTTACGATCAGTGCTATCACCATCCCAGTCAAAATCATTAAAACCAATGAGATCTAATGTAGAGTTTGTTTCATAATGAATCCCAAAGGTGATGGTGCCCTATATGTATCCGAGGATACACTTTGCAACATTTTGAAGTAGCTCATGCAACTCCTGCATGAACCTGGAAAATGCACCAACTGCATAGGAGAGGTCTGGTATGGAGTGTGTGAGATACAACAAGTTCTCCACTAGTTTTCTATACAATGTGTTGTCAACCAATGAAATCTCCTTTCCATCTTCAAGTTCGACTCCTGATAGTGAAGGAGTCGGAGCAGACTTGTAGTCTGTCATGAGAAATCTACCAAGGAGATATCGTGCATAATTGGCCTAAGAAATTTTGATTCCTGATGCATCATGATTGATCTCGAGTCTACAGAAGAACTGTAGTGGAACCATGTCCATCATCAAAAACCTGTCATGTAGAATCCTATTGACTGCAACAATCATTGAAGTCGAGTAAATAGTGATCAACAAATCATGAACATATAGAACTAAGAGTAAAACTGAATAAGTTTTCCTGAGCATGTAAACATTTAGGTCTAATTTACAATGTACACAGTTCTGTGACAATGGGTAGGAGTCCATCTTGGCATACCATGCCCTTGGAGCCTGCTTGAGGCCATAAAGAGACTTCTTCAGTCGAAAGACCAAAGATGAGTCCTGCATAAATCCTTGGGGGTGCTCCATATAGATATCCTCATAGAGATCACCATAAAGAAATGAATTCTTCACATCCATATGATGGAGTTCCCATCCCTTGGTTGCCACAATGGAAAATGCTAATCGTATGGAATCCATCTTCGCTATTGGAATGAAGGTCTCATCATAGTCAATACCATGCACATGTTGAAAGCCTTTGGCAATAATCCTAGCTTTGTATCTGCTAATTTGTCCATTCGTTGCACTCTTGGTCCTATAGATCCATCTGCATCTGATAAGTTTCCTCCCAAAAGGAAGGGGGACCAAATCCCAAGTGTGGTTCTCAAGGAGGGATTTGTACTGCTCCTGCATGACAGATTCCCAAAAGGTATTTCCACTAGCCTCGCCATAAGATTGTGGATCTAAAGACTGAACCAAGAAAATATTCTTGGAGGGAAATGGTTCAGTGACAATGAGTGGAACAATATTATTCTCGAAATCAGATCGAGTCCTCCTAGTATCAGCTAGATCACCAACGAGATCCCTTGCATCTTGAAGAGTAGTTTGTACCCTCTTGGGCCTCTGATCTAACTCTGAATCTGACTATACTGACTTTGTATCCGAATCATCTAAGTCCTCTGAATCATAACTCTCATATAACATAGTTACCAATTTAACGAGAACTCTACAGATTCTCGTTTTTTGTGGGGTCAAGTTTTTTGCCCCGTTTTTAAAAATGGTGCTACTAGTAGCACCCTCCCCCATTTTTAGGTGGTTTTTTGATATTTTAAATTTTCGGATACATAAGGTTTCCACCTTTTTGTTTTTAAATGCTTGTATTTTCATTTATTTTCAAATTGTTAAAAAAAATATTTTTTTTTCTCAACGGTGTTTTTTCATCTATTTTCAAAGTTTTCTATTTATTTTTTTTCATTTTTATTCAATGGTGTTTTTAATCATATTTACATGCTCCATCCATCCTTAAAAATGTTATACACCATTTATTTTTTTTAAATTAATATTTTTCATATAATTATGTGTCCCTAATTAAGTTATGATTCCATACTTTTTAAATATAGTGGAAAATATCATTTTTAACACATTGTTCTAACTTTACTTCAACACATAGAAAATAATTGTAGTTAAACAACATTATTTTTAAATATTTACCAAAAATATATAATTCAATTTTTTTGGATCAATTAAAAAAAAAAAAGAATTGAAATTTAAAAAAAAAAAACATTTTAAAAACAAATTTATATTAAAAAAAACCATTGAAGAAAAACTTAAAAAACTAAAGAGGAAAAAAATACCATAAAATTAAAAATATATATGTAAAGTAAGAGAAAATGAGATTTTTTTTTTTAAAAAGGTAAAAAAAAATTATAGCCCCAAAAAACATTAAAAGGTTGGAAAAAACCTAAAATATTTAAAAATATATATAAAAAAGATCAAATTAGAAAACCTAAAATTTTAATTTTAATACAAAATTTAAAAAACAATTAACAAAAATAAGTTAAAAAGCATTAAAATTAAAAAAAAAAAGTTAAAATAAAATTTATATAAAAAATCTTAAAAAACAAAATTTAAATAAAAACATATATGTATATATATCACATATAAGATATATGTTATATATATATATATATATATATATATATATATATATTACATGTGTTTTATATAATGATGATGATGATTATTAACGTCCACTAAGACTGAATTGGTCTATCAAACCTTAAGAGGGTAATTGATTACTTGTGATTCTTTAGAATTTTGTTTATGTTCTCGAAAATCATTAAGAGAAGCTTTCCAAGTTCACCATATTTTTGTTGAGTTAAGATGTTAGGAAGGTTGGTAGTGTGATAAATATTTTGAAAGTGAGATCTAATATGGGTATAGGCTAAACAATCTAAGAGAAAGTGTTTTTCATCTTCAACCTTCTTAGTGTCACAAAGGTGACACACTCTTTCATCCCATGGTGTTTTAGGAATTGACCAACGCCCAATTTCACTATGGAGCTCATGAGAATTTGTTCTTATCTTAGCAATGCTTATTTTTTTCTTTACACTTTGCAAAACAGATAGATAATTTTGATCTTCTAGATTATGGATGATTACATCTTTATAATACCTTTATTTTCCTTTTTTCGCTAACTCTTTATCACAGCACATTTTTTCTTTAAATTTTGATTTGACGTTTTTTTAATAGTATCTGTTTCATGCAAAATGGTTCTTCCATGATTCCCCAATAGTTTAGCCAAGACTGGGCATCTTTATGCCATCCTCGCTTGAGTCGATGATGGTTATGACTTTATTTTAAAGAAATTTTAGGTATCCTCTTGTCTTCCATGTTGTTTAACTTGTTCTTATACATTAAGTATCTAGTCATAGCCATGCTCTCAATGGGGGAGAGACTTGTTTCTAAGAGGAGGATGGGATAGGGCGTATTTCCTTTAATTTTGAGATTATAGGTTATAAAATTCTTTTGTATTTTCTTTATCTTTCTCCAAGATTCACAAGAGATACTACAACCCCAGACCTCACATCCATAAAGAATAACAGGTGTAACAAGTGTCGCAAAGAGGAGTTTCTTCTTATCCCAACTCCAAAGATCAGCTGATTTACAATTGTTTTCAAGCCCATAACAATCTTTCCATCCCCCAATAATCCTTTTCTCAATGATATAATTCCAATTGAGCTTGTGGTGAATATGAATTCCAATATATTTGTATGAATTCACTTCCTCAAAGTTGTAGTTTTCATATACAAAGGTATCATAAGAGATCTTATTGGATTTAATAATCATGACCTTAGTCTTATCAATATTAACAGTCATAACCATATTGGAGAAAAAATCCTTGAGGATTCTTAGTTGGTTTTTAATATCATGGGGACTCCTTTCCATAAGAACAAAATCATTGACATAAAGAAGAAGATTGATGACTATACCAGTGAGAGTAGGGCCGACACAACCTGCTTTTTCCAAGCATTCTTCTAACTTGTCAATGTATATGAAAAAAATGGTAGGGGACAAGGGAGAACCTTGTTTGACTCTAATATTGTTGTTAATCTCTTCTGACCAGCCCTCAATGTTTTTAAACTTATCAATAACATTCTCATAAATCCTTATTGCAGCATCCCTCAACCCAAGAGGCACTTTTATCTCTTCGAACCTATTCCAAAGTTTTTTTCTAGGAACCATGTCAAAATATTTTCTAAAGTCGACAAAACAAGAAAACAGATTGGTTTTAGTACTGTAGAACTACTCTTAAATGATCATAAAGGTAACAATATGGTCCACAGTTGAATGATATCTACTAAACCCTACCTAGCCCTTAGCTCTTTTACCGTGACTTTCTAGCCAAAGGATAATCTTCTTTTCTAAAATAATTCCATAAAGCTTGGCTAAAATCAGGATAATCATAATGGTCCTATAATTAGAGGGAATGTTTATATCCCCATTTTTAAAAATAGGAACAATGAGGCTTTGCATACAAGGTTTAGGGAAGCCCTGCTTGACTTCTAAATTGAAGAGCTTGTGTATGTGAGGGATAAGTATTGGCCCTCCAATTTAAAAAAAATCAGCTTGGTAGCCTTCAATGTCCTTAACTTTCCCATTTGTGAGCCGCTTAACCCCGAACTCTATGTCATCTAAAGAAAAAAACTTCTTCCTTTGTAGGGACAATAGGAATGGTGTCTATGGCATTAGGGAACTCATAAAGACTTTTAAGTTAGGAATTCCAATCCCTTAAGGTAATCCTATTATTTTCTTTAGTATTGCATTTTAGAATTTGGCTCCATAACTTCTTAGGATCCAACTTGTATAGTCGTGAAAGTTTTTTTTTCCTTTTATTGATATAGTATCCATTTTTCCTTTTAGTTAGGTATTTGTACGTATTGATCCTATCGAGTTTTAAGGGCTCATTAGAAGCATCCCTAATGGATTTCCTAGCAATTTTACATTATTTATCATACCAAGGGTTGGTCGTTCTATTATTCTTCTTATAGGACACCTCGAAAGAGAACTTGTTAATAGAAGTGGAAAGGGTAGTTGTAAAATTATGATAGAGTTCTTCAATGTTGTCCTTATAAGTTAGGAGGTTTAATTTACTATTTAAATCCTTTAAGAAAATGTCAACTTTACATTTTTCAAAGCACAAATTCTTTTGATTATCATAATTCTCTTCAATGGTGCTCCTATGCATGGAAAATTGTAGAGTTAGGGTTAAATTTTTATGATCAGAGGTAGGCTCATGGCCATTCAAAAGGTCAAAAGTTGTTATTTGGTTTGAAATGGGGATATTAGATATCACATAATCTACAACACTACTACCCAACCCATGAATACAGGTCATCTGGTTGGAGTTTGGAGACTTCATTACTTAAAAGAGTAGTTTGTTTAGTTGCAATCCTAGCATTAAAGTGTCCTAGCAGGCGGATATTACCTTCATTTTTCAAATTATAAATATCTTGCTCAAAATTATTATAGGGACAATTTTTATCTATATTATTTTTCTTATAAAAAGTAGAATTAATAGGTGCAAAATAACAAATTTCTATATACATATTCTTAGCATTGGTGTCTGAAATTTCTATCCAAATGTATTGATAAACAGGGTCAATCTTATGAAGTTGAATGTGAGTAGAAATGTTCTTTCTAATATAACAATCTATGCCTCCTATCCCTCTACAGTGGGATTTTTTGTTCCATGTTGATCACAAGATAAATCCTTCCATGCTAGGGACCTTAGACTCCTCATGCTCCCAAGTTTTAGCTAGATAGATAATATCAATATCACTCGAGATCCAACTTATCATAGAACCTTTACGCCATGGAAAGCCACGACAATTCCAAAAAGAATCTCGAATGTCCCAAATTCCTATTTATTACTATCCTTCTGGTCTCTATCCCTAACAATAACTTTTTGATTTCTAATTATTTCCCATTTTTCTTATTGCCTGGCTTCGTTTACCTTTTGAACTCCCTTCCTTAATTCAGCGTCGTCTTTGGGAATGAGGTATTCATTTATAAATATTCCTGACCCTTTTAATCTCAGATATTTAATGAGTATGCTATATTTATGTTGATTACAACTTACTTTGACACGGATCAACCTATATTTGCGATCAACTAGTTTTCCTAGCCTCTTTGCTTCTATGAGGTAAATTGTATCAATTTGCGATTTATTTTTTAATTCTTATTTTACTATTGCTAGCGTATCCTTCTCTTGTTGTTCTTTTATACCAAAAATTATGAGGTTCAAGGCTCTTTTGTTACGCTCATGGTCCAGTTTGATTATCTTATTCATTTCCTCTTTGATGGGTTTGATATCCAATTTGTTTTCCATATTACTGAGGGTCAAATTGTTGGTTAGTTTTTCTTCTAGCTCTTTAATCCTATCTCTCAAGTTGTGGTTTTCTTCAACCCCTCCTTCTTGGGGTGATTGTTTTTGTTTTTCCATTTGTTGAATTATATCCTTCATTTTTTGCAATTCACTCTTGAACCCTAAGAATCTATCCTCTATTTGAGTTTCAATGGTATCTTTAATTTTTTTATCAATCATTGCCTCTAGCTCTATTTGGAGTTTTATGTCTCTTTCTTCACTCATTTTTTCTAATGTTTCTAACTCTATTTGTATTTTGGCATCTCTCTCCTCTCTTCTTTTTTTCTACTAATTCCATATAATCGTAAAGGATCTCTAGGGTGATTTTGGAGGGCCTTCCCTTGTTAGGATGAGTTTTTGGAATAGGTGGTGGAGTGCTCATATTGAAAAGAATACAAAAAAAGATGTAACAATTATTATTATGGATTGACTTTATCTCTCAAATCAACTTTTACTTATGAAACTTAAAATTAATAAAAAAAAAAAAAAAATGTCCTCGAGGTGTAGGACAGTCGGTGACGGAGTGTGTTGTTAAGCCACTTCGTGTTGTTAAAGTCACCGGTTCGAAACCTGCGGGGACAAAAAATCCATCCATGTTAAGGGTTGGTGTGGCTCAGGCCGGGTGCGATCCCCAGGTGATTTTGACGGCTTAGATGCCCCTGAGTCACGGTTTCTCAAGCCACAGGTTAATCGCAGGTCTTGCACAAATTAACAAACAAAAAAAAATAAAAAAAATAAAATAAAATATATTTAAATCTCTTTATGAAAAATTAAAATTGAATCAAAGTAAAAAGTGACTCACCTCATTTCAGATGTCCAATTGCTCAACTCGTCGAAGAAGCTAAAAATTATTTACAGAAACCGCAGAGAAGTCTAGAGAGACTACAAAGATTATTCTCGGTAAAAAAGGTAAAAACCAAAGAGAAGTATTATTCCTGTTCAAAACCTGAGATATATAATCTTAGAAACAAAATATCTAAAAAAAAAGTATTATTCTGGTTCAAAACCGCAGAGATATAATTTCAAAACCATAGATAAGTAGTATTCTCATTCAAAACCATAGAGAAATAATTTCAAAACCACGAAAAAGTAGTGTTCAAAACCGATATATAAAACATATGTAATATATGTTGATAAAACATATATTACACATGTTATATATATATATATATATATATATATATATATATATATATATATATATATATA
>ML777536.1:928851-964403 GCA_009831015.1 Picea engelmannii | reverse complement strand
GTTTTCATTTCTTTTTAGTTTTTCTTTGGTTTTCGCCATTTCATTAAAGTTTGTTGTTTTTTTTTAAATTTGGATTTTGAATATATTTTTTAAATGTATTTTTGTCTTCATTAAAAAATATATTTGTGAAGATTTTCTCTTTTCTCTTTATTTATTTTTTAATGTAAATTTAAGAAGAAGAAGAAAAGTTAGTAAATAAAATTTCAAGTGAGCATGTAGGATCCAATTTTGGGTTTTTTATTTGTGTAAGGATTTGTTGTCAATGCCACGTTTTCAATTAGGTCGTAATTAGCTGTAATTTTATTGTTTAGAAAAAACATTTTTCTTTAGGTAGTGTCATGTTTTTATTTAGGTCTTGATTTTAAGGTTTTTCTAAGCAACTATTTTATGTTTTAATGCCATGCTCAAAAAAAGTTGTAAATTTGGCTCGATCAGAAAAATTGGTGCTATCGATAGCACTTCATTTTGATTTGGGGGTTGATTTTAGAGTTTTTTTGAGGAACCATTTTATCCGTTAAGCCCATTCTTGAAAAAAGTTGAAATTTTAACTCAGTTACAAAAAATGGTGCTACCGGTAGCACCGCTTTTTTATTTGCGTGTTGATTTTAAAGTTGTTTGAGAATCCATTTGATCCTTTAAGCCCATGCTTGAAAAAAAAAATAATTTTGACCCGGTTACAAAAAATGGTGCTAGCGGTAGCACCACTTTTTGATTTGGGGGTTGTTTTTTAATTTTTTTATGCAAAAATATGTTTTTTAAGGGCTAGAGTTCTTGTTTTGAGGTCACAGTTCTCATTAAGTTGGTAACTATATTATATGAAGAAGAGTTGGCATGTGCATGCTCATCATCTCAGACAGGTGGATGAATGAAGGTGTTTGTATGCAGCTGCTCAGGTGCATGCGAGACACATTCCTCGAATTGGACACTTCGCTCAATGAAGAGCCAGTCTAGGGAAAGATCAATAAGTCTATATCCCTTCACATAGTCAAGGTATCCAAACAAAATACACTCACTTCTGTGTGGATCAAGTGCCTTCCTCTTTTCAGAGGGAATCTAAGCCTATGCATGTGAATCAAAAATATGAAAGTGGGTCAATTCCGGTTTGAGGTCGCTCCAAGCCTCGTAGGGGGTATTATCCTTGAAAAATATATGGGAAGATTTGTTTTGGATGTATGTTGCATAATTAAGTGTTTCGGCCCATAGTCTCTATGGTAGAGACTTTGCATGCAACATGCAATATCCCATCTCCTTTAGAGATCTGTTTTTCTACTCATCAATTTTGTTTTGTTGTAGAGTACAGGGAACTATGTGCTACAACTGAATCCCTACCTCATGGAAAATATTATGGATCTCATGATTGAAATACTCTCCCCCATTATCAGTTCAAAGGACTTTGATTTTCTTTCCAGACTATGTCTCAAAAAGGGCTTTGAAATCTTTGAGGTGTTGAAAGACCTCGGATTTTTGCTTGAGAAAGTAAATCAAGGATGATTTTAAGGATGGAAATTTATTTTAAAATGTAGAAACCTTGGAGAATCTTACTAATCCTTCATATGTCAACTATAAATGTTTGGCAATATTTTTGTAAAAATATTCAAATTTCTAAGTATTTTATATAGTTTTTATAAAATTTTGTCTATTTATAAGGTAAAATAATTTTATCCTATAGAATTTGGGCGAATCATTTTTAAAATAGCGAATCTCATTTTTGGAAAAACAATGGAAAATTATCCCATGAGAGAAATTTAGCCCCTAAAATCATCCATGAAGTAAATCCATGTAAAACATGAGAAATCATCAACAAAAATGAGAATAATTAGATTTTTTCCTGAGAAAGTAAATCCATGTAAAACATGAGAAATCATCAACAAAAATGAGAAAAAACCTCTCTTTTTTGATCGATGGTTGTGGAAAAGGACCCATGTGGTCACTATGGATTAGATCTAAAGGCAAAGAAGTTGTCTGAGACTTTCCTTTGTCGAATTTATCTTAAACGTGTTTTCCAAGAACACATCCCTCACATACTCCCTAGGAGAAATGGATTTCTAGTAGACCATGAACCAATATTTTCTTGCTAAGTTGTTGCATGTATATTAAATTCAAATGTCCAAACATTTTCTGCCATATCCTACTACTTTCATTAACATGCGTAAGTAGTAAAGCAAAATCTGGTTCAATAAATTCAGAAAATGTATACAATCTAGATTGATGATTTACCTCACTGGTAGCAATCCTGGAGTTGGTTTTCATGTCATATATATCCACAAAATTTGGTGTGAACATGACTTTATTTCAGGTGCCAAAATTCATCAGCTGATACATGGAGAGAAGGTTGACAGAAAGTTTGGGAATGCTCAACACATTCTCGAAGCTTCTGTTGGTGAGTTCAATCCTTCCTTTCCCAGTGACTTCAACTGAAGATTTTTCCCCCATCATAATAGGAGTACCTTTGCATTAATCCAATAAAGAATATACTTCTTTTGAGGAAACCACATGATGTGATTCTCCTGAATCTACGATCCAAGCATCGAGAGAGGAGTTTATGGAAATCAAGGAATCGATAGAATTGCCTTTCTTGGGATTCTGATATTCTAGCTTCTTCTTCTTGGGACCCTTGGGGATGTGATCTCCAAGGTTGTTTTTCTGAAGTATTTGAGTCATTAGATATTTTTTTTTCCTTCATACATGCAGATTCTAGATGGAATCCTTTGTGACAATACATGCATTTCTACCCTTTCCTTCCCTTTTTCCCTTTGGATCCCGAGGCATCAGTGAAGGGTTTTGAGTACCCTTCATTCTTCACATTTGCATGATCTTTCCATTTTCCTTTATATTTAGATTTATGATATTGATGGCTTCCATATTGCATAGTAAGTGCATGCACCTTTGGGACTTTGATTTTCCCCTTGTTGATGAGCTTGGTTTTCTCTTGTGTCAGTGATTCGATAAGTAATCAAGAGAAGGCATCTTCCAGGTGGCTCTAGAGGTGAATATGATTGAATGGAATGTGGACAAAAACAAAGAGAATTCAGCACCAAGTTTGGAGAGAATGGTGAGAACCATTTGCTTATCCTCCTTAGATTTATCAACCCTGAAAGCTTTGAGTTGTGACAATAAATACTTGAATTTTGTAGAGAAATCTTGGATATTGTCGAAGATTTTTGGATCCAATGTGAGAAATTCGACCTATACCATGGGTCCCCTAATCTCATCATATTTTACAAAGATCCCTTTCAAGGTGGTACATGATTCATTGGAATTCTTATAGGAAGATATTTGAAAAAGGAGACCGGGAGAAATAAGACTGCAAATTGTTATGAAAGTTTCATCCATTCAATTTAAATACTTGTATTTTTCTATGGATGATGTCGGTTCTTTGTCTATATTAAATTTTAACCTGTACACTACTCTGGTTCAGATATGTATCACTTTTTTCTCCTTCCATGCAAAGTAGTTATAAGGTGTAAGAATGAATTCTTTTGGGAAATCCATATTTCCACTATCTTCAATCTTTTGTACCTGCAAAACAAAATTGGTGTAGATTTTTCTTAGTAGTCCGTCGACTCTGATACCATGTAAATGTTTTGAACCTAAACATAATATATATATCTAGAAAATAATACACATGTTTGCAGAGAGAAATTGCGAAAGAAGAAGGAGAGAAAGAATGGAAGAATTCTCATCAACCATAATGAATAATGAATAATTTTCACATGATATACTATGTATAACTCAATGAATGCACAATGGAGGAGAACCAATATTCCATAGTGGTGGTATAGAGTGATATAGACACACACTAGCAATTACGGGAGTGAATTTCCACCTAGTCTAGTCTCTCAGGAAGTTACAGGAGTGAACTCCCACCTAGCTGAGTTAACTAGTCAACTAGTCTTCAGTTAACTGACTGAACATAGCGTAGTGAGGAGTAGATCAAGGAATCAAGGGTAATGCGCCATTATGGTGATGATCCCAAGGAAAGTGGGTATTATCATGGTGATGATCCCAATGTTGCATGGTGACAAAACCAATGCAACATCTAGACTCAACTCAACTAGTGAAACTGAAGTGTCAACTGAAAGATAATATTCTCTAGGTAGAATATTCTCCCCTAAAATATAGGAGACTGGATAATCACTTGTTATGACTAATAAACAAGGAAATTTTTTATGAATAATAAATCCTAGGTGTGTTTGAAGTAACTCCAACACTAACAAAGTTGTATATGCTTTGAGCATGAGATGTTTGATCTTGCACGAATTTCAAGTGAAGACCTTGGGATTTGAACACCTCAAGGAGATGTATCAGGAAGATCCATATTTAAAAGAGTCTTATGAAGCATGTGAGAACCCTTTACTGAGCGAAAAACCAATGGAGTTAATATATTATCCAAGGTGGACTGTTATTTAAAGGAAATCAATTGTGTATCCCAAAGTGCTCAATGAGGGATAACTTGTTGAAGTAAAAACATAGTGGAGGTTTGGCTAGACACTTTGGCAATGATAAACGATTTGCACAGTTGAATTTTTCATATTTTTGTCTACGTATGAGGTCTTATGTGAAGAAATTTGTGGACATATGTAGAATCTGCCAGTATGCTAAAGGAGAGCAACAAAACACTTGATTGTATCAACCATTTCCTATTCTAGACAGACCATGGGATGTTATAAGAATGGATTTTGTTCTAGGATTTCCTAGAACCTAGAGATGAAGTGATTCAATTTTTGTAGTGGTTGACAAATTTTCAAAGATGGCACATTTCATTATGTGTCACAAAACCAATGATGCTACTCATAAAATAAAATTGTTTTTCAAGGAGATTGTGAGATTACATGGATTTCCAAGGAGTATAGTTTCAAACAAAGACACTACATTTATGGGACACTTTTGGAGAACATTGTTGAGGAAGTTGGGGACAAATATTTATTTTAGTTCAGCGTATCATCCTCAAATGGATGGATAGACTAAAGTGGTAAATTGGATTTTAAGGAACTTGTTGAGGTGTTTGGTCACTAATCATAATAGTCAATGGGATTAAATTCTTCCCTAAGAAAAGTTTTCATATAATGGCTCACCAAATAGGAGCACAAGTAAAAGCACATTCCAAATAATGTATGGAATGCATCCAAGAGGAATTTCATTGTTAAGATATTTTGGACGAGATGAGTTATGAAGTGCAGGAGTAGAATAAGTTGTCGCAGAGGTGCAAAATTTTCATGATCAGATCAAGGGATAACTACATAATAGAAACTAGAAGTACAAAACCTGAGTAGACCAGAGAAGAAGAGAGGTAAATTGTGAAGTTGGAGATCAGGTTTTGGTACATCAGAGAAAAGAGAGATTTCCAAAAGGAAAGTATAACAAGTTGAATATGAAGAAGATAGGGCCGTGTAAGATCCTCAAACATTTTATTGCAAATGATTATGATATTGAATTGCCAAAAAACATTGGAATATCACCCATATTCAATGTAGCATACATGTATCCATACAGGATGGATGATACATATGGTGAGGAGGAGATTTAGTAGAAACAATAGATTCCCATAGCAGAGAAACCACATATAGAGAAGATTCTAGATCAGAGGGTTGCTAAGAAGACCAAAAGAAAAAATGATTATGAATATCTAGTTAAGTGGAAAGATCTTACAGCAGAAGATCCCATTTGGATAACTGATACTGATATACAAAAGCATGTAATGACAATGCAGGAGCTCATGGAAAGGAGCCCATGAATCTTTTTGTCCATAGGAGTATGATGTAGGAGCATCATCATCAACATTCATCATGGTGATTGGAGGACATCTCAACATCAAGCATGCTTTCAAAATGTTTTGGGATCCAAAAGGAGAGCGCATCGTTTTAATATTTTGAAAAGATTGTAATAAAATAGATTTTAATGTTTTTAGGAATGAGCCACTGTATGAAACTGAAAAGGATTGTAATGCTTTTAATAAGTTGTAGAATTGTACATGTATTGAGCATCGACTCGTATCTCGATTGTAAATTCCATTTATTATAATAAGCCTTAGTGGGAGAATGTTATAATTTTGATATGATAACACTAGAATAGTGGGTAGGAAGGATCAAGAATCCCATATGTGTATAAATATATGTTATATATGCCCAAATGAGGTTGTTGAGGATTATTATTTCTATTTTTGAGTTGTTGAAGAGATGCAAGAACTCTTTGTAATAATACTTTGTTGAATGAATATATAGGAGAAGATCACTTCCAGATCTATGTACATGTTTTCCTTTGAGTAATTGGGTAATGCCATGTTATTTTTTTGTGGGTTTTATATGCCCATGTGTTCATTTCATGGTTAATTGAATGAACCTGTAGTGTTCTGTAAGTTCCAATTGTTTATACTCTGAAGTACTGGTGAAAGGACTGCATAGTAGCCACGCAAGGAGTGAGAAGGAAGATTCGTCGCATATTCAAAGTAGGGAAGTTTCCCAAAGTACCGGGAAATGGAGAATATATGGAGTGTCTGATTGTGGGGACACTTTCCACAGATCGAGAGTAGTTTAGAATTTCAGCTATCCAGAAGAGTTGGAGTGTGATTGTGGAAGTGTGCAAGATTCACAAAGTTTCAAAGCCCATAACAAATCCTAATCGTGGGCGTAGATAGCCACGTGTTAGTAGATATTGGAGTTTTGATATTTGGTACTCGAGAGGAATTGAGGCATAATTCATTTTAGGTTGAGAAATACTGAAGTCCTGAAGTCCGGAGTTGATCTCAACCCTCGATCGAAGAGGGACATGTGGAGAGTGGATCTATCCTCCACTAATTTGATGGTTGGAGGAATTGTAAGTTGGAACAACCAGAAATCCAAAAGTCTGGATTTCTAAAGCCAATCATAATCATTGATCAGAGGCAAGGGAAAATCATCTAATTCACATCTTCGAAGTTCACGAATTCAGATAATTTTCATGTTAACGAGGGTAAATCTCGTGAAGCATGGAGGCCCAAAATACTTGTGATCCATACATCTCGATAGACATCAAGCACTGTCAATATATCCCTTTATTTGGTCATATGATAGTTCGGCATTCGGGAGAAACATTGTGTGCTATTGTTGTATCTCATGAATCCTGGACCTATGAAGTCCCAAATTCTTAGGAAAAGTGAATATTGGCCCACAATTTTGGCTCAGGGTCACGTGTAAGACTCTGTTGGAATGTTAGGACCCTCGTGAATCTATATTTGGATGTAGGGAATATGATAAGGCATGTGGAACATAGTTTTCAAGGGCTTGGGAGGAGCCTGAGAGCTGATTTGGCTCCATACTGTGAACAATCCTAGACCGGGAGGTATGTAAGCCCCAGGAGGTGGTGGGGGTCTACGTCATAATTTTTTTAAAACATTACATATCATATTGATGATAAATGTACTAAGTAATTTTGAAATGTACAAATAAAAATGTTTGTAAGATTGTGTGTTGTATATCTTTTCTTGAATATACAATATTATTAAATAAATGGACGATTATATTCGATATAAATGAAGCATTGTTACACATGAAATTCATGAAATATCATTACAAAACAAGTCATTGTAGAAAAATATAGAAATTGATACACATACACTAATTTATTTTATATGGGTTTGGTTTTAAGAAATATTTGAATAGTTCCTAATAGAAAAATGTGAATGCATTTTTTCCATTTTTATTTGATAAGTCTAGATTCTAAATAGAGAAATATAAATCCATACTAACACATGATTGTGACACCATATGAAGAAAGGGTTATGTTGGTGTTATTAATATGTGTGTATATATCAAACCTTTAAGTAAACTATAGGATATCTTGAAGGGTTCTTATGATGCTAGAAACACAATGATTGTAGATGATTGAAAAGAAAAACATGTTTTTAATGATAAAGGGAAATCAATAACTTCAAAAAAAGATATAACTGTGATGTTGTGAATGACACATATTTGTTGGATTGATTTTGACTTTTCTTTTTGATGTGAGATATATTATTTGCTAAATAATGCAATCAATTATTTTTCTTATTGGGTTCAATATGTGACAATTCTTTTATGGCTAACGCGGTCTTCATATTTTTATATATTCACTTTCGTGATTAATTTATTATATATGAAGTGTAACCACCTTTAAAATTTATGAATGACATAGATTAAATGTGATGAAAAATTAAGTGCAAAATAGGGGTTTTCAAAGTACAAATCAGATTCTAAAAGTTCTAATATGAGATTCCAAAAGTGCAAAACCATTACTAAAGTGCCAATATTGATTTTCAAAAGAAAAAAATCACAGTATAAAAATTCCAACACGTCTTTCAAAAATGAAAATTATGATTATGAATGTGTGGGCACTAGATTTCAAAAGTGAAAATTCCAGTTCCAAAAATGCCAATAGAAAATCAAAAAGTGTAGATTGGAATTTGATATTGACAATTTTGGAACCAAATTTTGCTGTGTAAAAACCCCTATTTTCGACATTAGGATGACTATTTTTGGCTATCTTCAAAGGGTATTTGAATAGAAAAAATCAAAATTTAATGAAAAGTGATTCTTTCTTTATGTTGTTGTTTTCATACAAAAAGTTAACAAAAGTGATTTTATTGGATTTGATTTCATAATTTTATCTTATCAATATTTACTAACAATTCAAATGAGGTAGAATACAAATATTTGAGAGATTTTAGGAACTTATTAACACCAGTGGGCCACCTCTCTATAAGAAAAATATAATTTTCATAAAGAAGAAGGAAGATGAATATTCTACCGAATATAGTGTCAAAAACCTACTTTTTCCAAACATGCCTCTAATTTGTGAATATAAATGCTAAAAGGGGTAGAGGTAAATGGAAAACACTTCTTAACCCCTATATTAAAACAATTATATTTTGGTTGACGCTCACTATTATTGAACATAGAAATAACTTTCTCATACAACCTTATCTCAATATCTCTCAATTCCAAAGGAACCCTTGATTCTTTTGATATCTTCCAAAGGGTATTTTTATGCACCATATCTAAAGTATTCCTAATGTAACAAAGAATAGGAAATGACCGATTTTATTGTTTTGGAATTCCTCTACGATAATCCTATTATTGACTAAGATCCAAGTGATTAAATACTAGCTTCTAAAACTAGCTTGTCCTTTAACCCCTTTTTCATAACTTTATAACCATATACTAATATTGCTTTCTAGAATAATTCCATATAACTTTTCTAGAAGAATACTAACCACATGTTCCTATAATTTGAGGGGGTTATTTATGTTCCCACTTAAAAAAAAAAGTATAATAACGATTTTATTCCATCATTTAGGGAATCATGTGTCTATTGTTAGATTAAAAATATTTTGAATGTAAGGGATACAAACATAGCCAACACTTTTTCATATTTTTACATGATAAAGTTGAGTGTCCTTAGATTTCCCTTTTCCCCAATTTCCTACAAAGAAAATCCCTTTGTTGACAACAAATATTTTAATGTTGTCCAAAACATTATGGGATTCATATATATTTTTAAGTTGTGTATTCGATCCTCTTATAGAAATCATATTATTTTATTTAATTTTTTTACTTAGATTCTAAATCAATTTTTTTTAGGATCAAACATAAAAAGATCTAAAAGATTCTCTTCGTTTATACTTATATAATATCTTTTGTATTTTAATTAGTGTTTTGTAACTATTTATCTTGATATATTTTAGGGACTCCTTAGAAACCTCATTAATGAATTTTATAGAAATATTATAGTCCTTATCATAGATATGGTTGGCCATCATGTAACGACCCCAACGTTACGACAACAAGCAATTTTTTCTTTTTTTGTAACTGGGAGTTAAGAGGCAAGAAGGTGATGACGACAATAGTTTAACCACTCCACTGACAACGAATGCAAGCACAACGTCTAGACAACTATGACTCCATGCAATCACATGAAAGAAACTGGGAAAACATGAGTGGAACAAAAAGGAGGAATGGCTACCCGCCCGATGCAACAAGATACGCCTACAAGCTAAGGGACAACATCCTCCTCTTGCCACAACGACCAAGGATGAAAAAGACTAGAACCTCAAGGCACACAACCAAACACATGAAGGTGTTCCACCCATGTGCCAAAGGTAATTTACATCGCTTGACAACACTCACACAGACGCACTGACTCCGCCCAGTTTTTCATTCATCGTTATCCAATAGGGCACGACATGATCCCCTCATCAAGAATTATGTTGTCCCTAGTGATAGACGCGTCAATAAGCTTGGTGCCACACATCCTATCTCGACCAAGAACCCTAGATAAATCCGACGCGCTAGGAGCCAAATACCGATAAGAAAATCACACCCAACTGCAACAACAGATCGATGAGACACCAGAGGATTACTACCAGGGAAAACACAAGCCCAAACATGACTTCGTCAAGCACCCAACCCTTTTATCGAGTCTAACCGGTCAACATTTTACCATCTAAGTAGCGTTCGAAAAAATATCTAGTTTTATCATCACTTACAATCCCAAGGGAAATGCTAAATTAATTCCAAGCTGTAATCTTATCTAGAAGTAGACCTCATATGACAACATTTTCCATAACAATGCAGAAATCTAAATGGAATACTTATTAACACAATACATTACCACATGCGGTCTATCTACTCTAATTGTTCTTCTATTAATCTTAGCTTGGGTATCACTTTCCAAGTAGATATCAATGCATCTTTTTCTTTTGCAAACGAACCTTTTGCGCATGCAACCTTTATTTTTCTAAAATTACAACCTTCTCCTAAGGACAAGCTACTTGTATGAAACTAGTTTAACTGTCGAACTCTATGATCCTTCTTCTTACATAAATAGGTAAATGTGTGTGGATTAATTGAAGCTTTTTTCTTAGCAAGAGTTCTTAGTTTCGTATACCATAATTCTTAGCTGTTCATAATCCAAGGAGATTTGTCAATGAATCGAATGAGACATTGTGTTAAGTTTTAAGGACTTCGATTAGAACAACCTATTGTAGACTTTGTTCCTCGAATTTAGTTCTCCCCTTTATTTTAATAAAAGTCAAATATCATAATTTCCTTAGCTAAATTACATCTATAAAATCTATACTCGCCATTATGATGTTGTTATTCCCAACATTACGGTCTGTAAATTTTTAGCAATTGAAAATCTATAATGAAATCCTTTTTTTTTATTAAATAGAACCTTCCATTGGTTGCCTCCACAGTGTAGTTGCTCAAGTAATTGTCCAAATTTATCTGCAAATCGTAGTACACTGGCACCTTACAATCGGTCGACCAGCTAGCACACACCATTACACAGTTAGCGGATTCCCTGTCTAAATGGAAATTTATCATTCATTCGTTCCCATGGACATCAATGGTATTCGCGGTCTAACCCTGTACTGGAAACGTAGCTAGAAATCAGTTGAAACCACAGATAAAGAGGTAACAGTTATCGCAGAAGAGAATGCAATTAACTCATCTTCTAGGAATGGAAACATCGCCTTCTGAAATAGTTTCTCTACAGGAAACAAGGGTAGATGGAATCATTGTCAAGGATCGCAACCAAGCTTGGGTAAATGTTGCATTAAAAATATAAGGTGAAATTACAACCAAAGATGGGTGGAAAGCCCCAAAAACGAGTTGTTGTTGGAGGAAGAATACGCTATGAAACGTTGTGTTCATTTTAGAAGTTCCTTATAGATTCACTTAGATGCATCAAGAACCCAATTATTGAGTTAAGAACAATTTCACCGTGAAGCAATAATTGGCTGGAATGATTTATATAATTGCAGTGAGGAAAGAAAATGCAGGGTGACACTAGAATTCACTGGAAAGGCTCTATTATCCAAGAAGTGGTAAAATGAAGGATTAGTGGGAAAAACGTGGATAAGGAAATGCATTTGAAAACACAATTCTGAAATGTAGAGAAAGGATTTAAATCACACCGGTTTATTACAAATCATGGTTAGTAAAAAGGGGGAGAAATCATTGAGTTTAACACCTCGCTTGTTTGAGATTTATCAATAAAACAACTAAATTTACCGTAACCATAGTTTCTAAGTAAGAGCCTCAAGGTCATGGCCAAAAACTGGTAAAATCACCCTGTAAATAAGAGTCACGAAATGCAGCCTTAATAGTAAAACTTCCAGGTAAATATGAGTTATGAAATGCAGTTTAAAGGAGGGGTAGATTGCAATGTAATCCAAATAAAATTTCATGCCATTGCGCCCCAAACAAAATGTGACCAATGCATAAGAAATGCATCGCTATCCTCTGCAACCACACCCCAACACAGTAAAATAAAATTCCAGTAAGTAAAATTCAGGGCGGTTCCGGTGTCGAGAAAGAATGCGCTCAAGGAAACTATTAATCTCAACTGAAAAATGTAGTAATAAAAGTGTAAAGTTTGTTGTGTAAATTCACCCACGAGATACATTAATTTGTAGAGAAAAACAATCTACAGTCCAAAACTTCTAATCGCAGAGTGAGGAAGGTGTTGAATTGCGAAGGATAAAGCCATCAGATCTAATGAAATGCAGAGGAAAAATATTCAAGGTTTTAGTGCATCTAAACTCGGAGCAAATGCCATCAGAAATAATAAATCACTGAGTAAAATATGGTTTAAAGACGTGGAGCTATTCGCCAACGAATTGTAAACAAGTGCAGAGAAAAATAAAACATTATGTGGCTGAATATTTGCAGTGGAAAATAATGAACAATACAAAAGGATATTCAAACGCAAGAAGGTGCAAGACCAACAATCAGCGAAGGACAACAACAATGGTAGGCAACTAACAGGTTCGTCCTTCGTTCACCATCCTTGCACATAAAAGCAGGGCGTTAATATCCATAGGTATTTTAACGCTAAGGCGACGACCATAGATCAGGCTCCTGGCCAAATGCTCAGGCGAGGACTGACATGGTAATGACGAAAAGAAAACAAACGCATGGGTCATAGTCAAACCACAGGGTTGTTGATTCATGCGAGGATGAAGGCCACAAGAAATTAATCAACCAAACAATCAGCTAGGCAAAGAATAAGGGGTCTTCTATCAATCTAAACATCCAATCCATTTACAAATCAATATGCAGATCCAAACATAAGTCCTAATGCATTCTACTCTACAAAATAAAAGAGCGTACCATTGCCTAATCTCCCGCATCAAATGACGTCCCACGCTCCATGCAACTCCCACTCGCCGACTGTCGATACCTCACCGGTACCTCCCAGCCAATGCTAGGGGTACTCTTCTTCCCTGTTAGCCCCCCAAGCCATAAAGGGGCCAACACAGTATCCAAAGATTTCGTCTAGCTCCCATCTCGCCTTGTAAGTTCGAGCTACCACTCCTCTCTGAGTTGGGTTTCCCAACCCCCCACAAGTAAATTAGTCAAGTCAATATTTCTGCAGCATAACGTTACACAAATAGAAGATGATCCTTCCTCCTTCTCCTCCCTGTCTTTTATAGAGTTTCGAACTTCCTTTCTTTCCTAAAATCTCATTTAATTAAAGTTTTAACATAAATTCCCAAAAATTCCACTCCGTACAAGTGTCCCTCATCCCCTACATTCCTCCATTAATTAATTTCTTTAATTAAGTAAATATCTTTATTTCCCTCACCCACCTAGAGTTACTCCTAGAATCACTCCTAGGTGTCCCTAGATTCCCTTATAGGTTTTAAAGGATTTCCCTATTATGAAATTGCTAAATCAGTTTAAAATTAGAAATCTATTAAATGTGGATTCCTTACTAAGTTGACTTCCCACTTTTTCCCTTAAGTTCCCCTTTTTCCTTTTTATGTTACCTCCTTTCCCTAGTTTCCTATTTTTATTTTTTTTTCCCTCTTTCCCCTTTTACTTAGAACTCAAAAAGCCAGGCGTGGAATATAACCCCTTTTCCCTTTTATTATTAATTTAGTATCTTTTAAATTATCAATGATAAAACAGTTAATTCCCTCTTTACTTTTGTATATCCACATATTTGATTTCTTATAAATAATTAAATTTCTTACTCCATGTTACAAAATTTTATGAAGACCATAATTATTACTCAAGTGGTTTTTGTTTTAAATTTTATTATTTTATTTCATATTATCTATTTATTTTTATTTATTTTTATTATTTTCTTTTTTTAAAGGTAGACAGAATGTTACCCCTAACGAAATTTTAGACTTAGTACTTAGATTTTGTATTGGGCGACATTTAATGAGGGAAATTGTTTTAAAATTTCTTAACCTATTATTTTCCTTAGGGCCATCTAGGTTCATCCTTCTATCATCATCAATGCGATGTGCCCTTCAGGACGCACTAGGTGCTCCAAGGGTGCCACTTGCCTCATCTATTCCCTTGCACGACATACCCTTCAGGATGCACTACGTGCTCTAAGGGTGCCTCTCGCCTCTTGACTGATTGGTAGACATCAATAACCCCTGGAGTCAACACTCCACCAGGTGAACTTTTGGGAGACTAAGGGATTGTAAGAAATAAGGCCCCCGCCTTATTGCATGCCCCTTAGAATCATCGTGAGCGACTGTCGCAGTCTACCCTCACAACATCGTCAATCCTATCGAACTAGGTAATCGTTAACCTACAGTTCGAGCCACAACAGGAGTGCTAGTAGGTTTTCACAAGGCTATTGTCCACACCTCTCCCTCAACATCTTTGGTAGTCGTGTGCGACCCCTTTACTCCATATGTGAGTCTAGTCAGCAAGCTATCGTCAGCCTGCATCATCAACAAATCATGTCAGAACATATCCATATCATATCATCTAGTCAAATGCACTAATATCACATTAAAACAATCAAAACCCAATGGTGCACTCCTTGACTCGATCCGGAGTCCAAGGGGTTCCATCGATGCCTCTGCATCCTCAAGGTCCAAAACCCTACACACTCAGTAAAACCGAGTCAATAGAACCTGTCTATGTCAATGTAATAAAACAACATGTCATCAACCCATAATGCCTCACCATCAAAATCAAAAAAAATTATAGCATAATAATCCGAATCACTTGCGAGCAAGTGTCCTCAAAGAATAAGTTCGATCAGTGTGCCAGAGCGGGATGTTACATACACCCCCTCTTGGTCTAAACTTCGTCCCGAAGTTTCATAGTATATATGCCTAAATAAAGTGTATCGCAATATCATATGTCTATCTATCAAACAAAAATGGAAACTGCTGGGGCATATCATATGTGTCCTCCCAGGTCACTGAGTGCGGACTATAATTGTCCCACTGGACCTTGACCTAATCTACTGTTCGACGTCGTAGCTTTCAAACATGATGATCCAGGATGCAAATCGACTCAGCCGTGAGCGCACCCTCATCCGACACCCGCAAGGTGCTCAAATCAAATTATGTGAAGGATCACTAATCATAGATTCTCAACAGAGACGTGAAATACATCATGCATAAGCCTCAAGAATCAGGCAAGGCTAGTCATCAGGCCACACGCCTCTCCTTTCCAAAATACCATAGGATCCCATGAACCTAGGATATAGTTTAGCCCCCTTTTCCCAACTAGATTGAACTCCTACGCGGTTTCAGCCACAAAAAGACTCAATCACCACAATGTAACTATGGTCAACACGCTATGCATCATCGTAACTCTTATGTTGATCCTACGCTTCCTTGATCCCTTGTCTTAAAGTTTTCAATTAATCTTCCAATTCTTGGATTGCTTCCGGTCCCACTTGGACCCTAACTACCAGCCGATCCAAAATCAAGGCGCCCAACACGGTCGCCTGAGAAGAAACTCGAAAGGTACCATATTAATGGCGCCTTGGTAACTGTTTTTATAAGTAAATTCTACCAGTGGGAAGAACTCTTCCCAATTCTTTTGTTGGTCCATCAAGTACATGCGCAACATGTCCTCCAAGGTCTGGTTCATCCGTTCAGTCTGCCCGTCAGTCTCCAGTGAGACGCAGTACTAAACTTAAGTTGGGTTCCTGAGGCCTCTTGGAAACTCATCCAATATCATCCAGTAAACATCGATCCTCGATCAGATATAATCCTCTTAGGCACTCCATGTAGCCTCACAATCTCACTGATGAAAACTCTAGCTATGTCAGGTGCCTGATATGTCGTATGAACCGGAATAGAGTGAGAACTCTTTATCAGAGAGTCTACTACTACGAAAATTGAGTCATCTCTCCTTGTCGTCAGTGGAAATCGAACAATAAAATCAATCGAAATAACCTCCCATTTCGATTCCATAATAGCATGTGGTTGTAGTAATCCTGCTGGGTGTCTATGTTCAGCCTTTACCTGCTAACATTCTAGAAATATTGCCACATAGTTGACTATGTTTGCTTTCATCCTTTCCAGAAGAAAAAGGGTTTAAGGTCTACCATCCTCTTTGTGACTCCTGGGTGATTCATGTAAATTTCTCTATGAGCCTCTCTTAGGATCACCTCCTCAACTTGTTGTTCGGTGGTACGTAGATCTGATTTTTAAACCTCAAAAAAAATCCATCACTATCAAACAAAAATCCTTCAAACATGGTACCATCATTGTGTTTTGTTCGATAAAACCCTCGACCTCTATGTACCAGTCATCGTCATGCTATAAAGTTAGAATATTTTCACGTAGATTCGTCTGAGGAGGAAGCACCGAAAATATGCGTGGTCTCTGACTCAATGCGTCCGCCACTCGGTTAACTGTTCCTTTTAGGTAAGAAATCTTGAAATCATACTCGCTAAGAAGTTCCGACCAACGTCGTTGTCACGCATTCAGCTCTCTTGCGTAAAGATGTGTTGTAGTCCACAGTGGTCAGTATTTAGTTCAAATTTTCATCCAACAAGGTAGTGTGTCCAAACCTTCAAGGCATACGATGGCTAACCACTCCAAATCATGTGTCGCGTAGTTCTCCTTGTGCCTTCTCATTTTCCTCGAAATGTAAGCAATCCCTCATTTGTATTGCATCAAGACTCGATCTAAACCTTCCTTGGATGCATCAGTGCATACCAACAAGTCTGTGTCATGTCATGGACTTTTAGTATTGGCGTTGATCTCAACAACTCCTTGAGCCTCTGAAATGCTTCTGTGCATTTCTCGGTCCCAAAAAAATTCTTGTTTTTCTTCTGTAATTATGTAATCGGATTTTCTATCTTCGAAAACCCCTCAACGAACCATCGATCATATCCTTCTAGACCCATGAAGCGACTCACATCGAGGACATTCATCGTCGCAGGCGATTCCATAATAGCCTCGATCTTTGTTGGATCCACGGTGATACCTTCGCCGGATATGAGATGCCCTAAGTAGTGAGTCATCGATTGATAAAAAGAGCATTTGGACAACTTCCCATACAATTTTTTCTCTCTCAGACACTATATTACCAAGTTTAAGAGCTCTTCATGCTCCTCCGTCATTCGAGAGTAAAAAAAAAATATCGTCAATGAATACTTGGACGAACTTGTCCAAGTACTCTCAGAACACCCCATTCATCAAACTCATGAATACCCCGGGGGAGTTCATCAATCCTAGTGGTAAACAGTAAACTCATAGTGTCGCAACCCCATCTTAAAGGTTCTCCTAGGGAAGTCATCCTCCTCAATCCGTAACTAGTGGTATCCCGATCGCAAGTCAATCTTAGAGAACACCATCGCACCTTTCATCTGATCGAATAGATCATCAATCCTCGACAACAGATATTAATTATTGATCGTAGCCTTGTTCAATTGATGGTATTCAATGCAAGGCCTCCACAATCCATCCTTCTTTTTTATGAAAATAACAGTTGCACCCCATGGTGACACACTAGGACGTATCAATCCCAGGTCCAACAACTCCTTCAGTTGCATTTTCAACTCTTGTAACTCCGGGGTTGAGATCCGATAAGGCATTCTTGCTATCGGTTCATTCCCTGGTTTTAGGTCTATGGTAAACTCCAATTCCCTCTCCAACAACATCCCAGGTAACTCCTCCGAAAACGTGTTCACAAACTCTCTCACCACCAGAAGGTGTTCTAGACCTCCTGCTACTCCCTTCTCGTTTAACGCATGGATCGCATAAAGCTTGCACCCCTTGCGCATACTCTTCTGTAACTATAAGGAAGAGATGAACCTCAAGGAAAATCCCTAGTTCCATCCTACAATCACACATCTCTGTCCCTCGTCATCAACCAAACTCAACCATTTTGTCTTACAGTTGAGTATCACCTCATGCGATTCCAACGAGTCCATACCAATCATGAATTCATAAGATCCTAATATCGTGACATACAGGGTGCCCCTCATTATAACTCTCCCAGGTTAAGGGTACAACCTGTAACCTTTCCTTCAACCTTTTGTTTGGCTCATGAAGTCATCTCTATGAAGCTAAAATCGTGTTGTTTGATTGTCTCTACTTTAATCCTTTTTAATGTGGCACCAGAATGGAACTCTTGGTAGCACCAAGATCAGTCAATTACTAAGCATATGGTCAATGAAAATACCTGATGTCTCAAGCACAATCGATGGGCGCTCTGCCTAGCGGTTTTTTACCCCTACATGAATCCGATGGGCCTTGCCCAAATTTCCCATGGTAGTGGTCCGACTGATCCATATGCTCTAGTCTTCTTCACTGGGAAGTCGTGCTGGAAATGTGGCTCCCCACATTCCAACATACTTTCTTCGGTCCAGTAATCTTGGCACTTGAAGTAGAAGCTGAATTCCAATTCTAAGTCCAATGCAAACTCGTTGACCTTAAGTTTCTCGGTGAGGGTGCGGAGCACACCGAAGCAACTCCAAAAATGGACCTCACACTCGGAACCATATGGTCTCCCTGTCGCAAGGCGTCGAACTCGTTGATTTGATGCTCAATGAATTCCTCAAATAGATACCTCTTCTAGAACCATTCCCATGACACATCATTGATGACCATGTTCAAAGTGGAAGGAGCGTCTTCTGCCATAGAAGAGCGTTCCCCTTCAGTTGAAATACCACTAGGAATACCTTCATGCTAGAGGTCGGGATTGCGAAGTGTGAAGCACAACACCTTGATCTACAACCATGCCTCGATGGTGCAGTCGTCCGCGACACTCGTGGATTCAAGAAATAAACTCTCTCAAGTTCTTGGTCGATGCTAACGGTACTAGCTAGGGTGCCCTGTGGATCCTCAGGGGTACAGGTGCCCTGGCCTCATCTCAGTACTAATGGTGAATCAAGGCCTTTGAAATTACCTGGAAAGGCCTTGTTAGACCACCATCATCCCTTACTACAAGAGAATCTATCCCAAGGACTTGTTCATACCCTTGGGGTCAGAATTTGAGGGTGAGAAACTTCTAAAGGCATCGCACTTCCATCCACGATACCTCATCGTGAATCTCTACAGTTTCATCTAACAGTGATTATCGCAAGGGCAAGTTAAAGTTTTTTTTTTTTTAAAGCATTAGGTTAAGACTCAAGGGTTTACTATAGTGTAAAGCATGGCGATCCACAGTCGTAGGGTTGAACCTGCTCTTATACCATATGTAACAAACCCAATGTTATGACAACAAGTGAATTTTTTTTTTTTGTAACTGGGAGTTAAGAGGAAAGAAGGCGACGACGACAATAATTTAACCAGTACGCTGACAACAAACACAAACACACCATCCAAACAACTATGACTCCATGCACTAGCATGAGAGCAACTAGGAAAACATTCATAGAACAACAAGGAGGCATGACTACCCGCTCGACACAACAAGACACGCCTAGAAGCTAAGGGACAACATCCCCCTCTCGACACAACGACCAAGGAAAAACAAGACTAGAACCTAAAGGCATGCCACCTAATGCATGAAGGCGTTCCACCCATGCCCCAAAGGTAATTTACATCGCTCGACAACACTCACACAAACGCACTAACTCCGGCCAGTTTTTCGTTCGTTGTTATCCAATAGGGCACGCCATGATCCCCACATCAGGAATCATGTCGTCCCCAGTGATAGACGTGTCAATAACCTTGGCGCCACATGTCCTATTTGGACCAAGGACCCTAGATAAAACCGACATTCTAGGAGTTGAATACCAATAAGAAAATCACACCCAGCCACACCAACAGATCGACGAGACACTAGAGGATGACTACTAGGGAAAACACAAGCCCAAACATGACTTCATCAACCACCCAACCCTTTTATTGAGTATAACTGGTCAAAATTTTACCCTCTAAGTAGCATTTGAAAACATATCTAGTTTTATCATCACTTACGATCCCAAGGGAAATTCTAAATTAATTCCAAGATGTAATCTTATCTAGCAATCGACCTCATATGACAACATTTTCCATAACAATATAGAAAGCTAAATGGAATACTTATTAACACAATACATTACCACATGCGGTCTATCTACTCTAATTGTTCTTCTATTAATCTTAGCTTGGGTATCACTTTCCAAGTAGATATCAATGCATCTTTTGCTTTTGAAAATGAAACTTTTGCGCATGCAACCTTTATTTTTCTAAAATTACAACCTTACTTTAAGGACAGGCTACTTCTATGTAACTAGTTTATCTGTCGAACTCTATGATCCTTCTTCTTACATAATTAGGTAAAGGTGTGTGGATTAATTGAAGCTTTTTTCTTAGCAAGAGTTCTTAGTTTCGTATACCATAATGCTTAGCTCTTCATAATCCAAGGAGATTTGTCAATGGATCAAATGAGACATTGCGTTAAGTTTTAAGGACTTTGATTAGAACAATTTATTGTAGACTTTGTTCCTCGAATTTAGTTCTCCCCTTTATTTTAATAAAAGTCAAATATCATAATTTCCTTGGCTAAATTACATCTATAAAATCTATACTCGCCATTATAATGTTGTTATTCCCAACATTGTGGTCTCTAACTTTTTAACAATTGAAAATCTATAATGAAATCCTTTTTTTTCTTAAATAGAACCTTCCATTGGTTGCCTCCATGGTGTACTTGTTCAATTAATTATCCAACATTCTATGAAAATCACAGTACATTGGCACCTTACAATTGGTTGACCAGCTGGAACACACCATTACACAGTCAGTGGATTCGTTGTCTAAATGGGCAATTTCTCAGTCATTCGTTCCCATGGACATCAACGAAATTCACTGTCTAACTCTGTACTGGAAATGCAGTTGGAAATCAGTTGAAACTGTAGATAAAGAGGTAACAGGTATCGCAGAAGAGAATGAAATTAACTCACTTTCTAGGAATGGAAACATCACCTTATGAAACAGTCGCTCTACAGAAAACAAGGGTAGATGGAATTGCTATCAAGGATCAAAGCCAAGCTTGGGTAAATGTTGCAGTAAAAATATAAGGTGAAATTGCAGCCAAAGATGGGTGGAAAGCCCCAAAAACGAGTGGCTACTGGAGGAAGAGTATGCTATGAAACATTGTGTTCATTTTAGAAGTTCCTTATAGATTCACTGAGACGCATCAAGAACTCAATCACTGACTTGAGAACAATTTCACTGTGAAGCAATAATTGGCTGGAATGATTGATAGAATTGTAGTTAGGAAAGAAAATGCAGCGTGACACTAGAATTCGCTGGCAAGGCTCTATTATCCAAGAAGTGGTAAAATGAAGGATTAGTGGGAAAAACATGGATAAGGAAATGCAGGTGAAAACACAATTCTAAAATGCAGAGAAAGGATTTAAATCACACCGGTTTATTACAAATCGTGGTCAATAAAAAGGGGGATAAATCGTTGAGTTTAACACCTCGCTTCTTTGAGATTTATCAACAAAACAACTGAGTTTTCCATAACCATAGTTGCTAAGTAAGAACCTCAAGGTCACGGCCAAAAAATCGTAAAATTTACCTATAAATAAGAGCCACGAAATGCAGCCTTAACAGTAAAATTCCCAGGTAAATATGAGTTATGAAATGCAGTTTAAAGGAGGGGTATATTGCAATGTAATCCAAATAAAATTTCAGGCTGTTACGCCCCAAACAAAAACGTGACCAATGCACAAGAAGCACATTCCTATCCTCTGCAACCACGCCCCAACACAGTAAAATAAAATTCTACTAAGTGAAATTCAAGGTGGTTCCGGTGTCGACAAAGTATGCACTCAAGGAAACAACTAATCTCAACTGAAAAATGTAGTAATAAAAGTGTAAAGTTTGTTTTGTAAATTTGCCCACGAGATACATTAATTTGTAGAGAAAAATAATCTACAGGCCAAAATTTCTAAGCGCATAGCGAGGAAGGTGTTGAATTGCGAAGGATAAAGCCATCAGATCTAATGGAACATAGAGGAAAAATATTCAAGGTTTTAGTGCATCTAAACTCGGAGAAAATGCCATCAGAAATAATAAATCGCTGATTAAACTATGGGTTAAAGACGCGGAGCTATTCACCAACGAATTGTAAACAAGTGCAGAGAGAAATAAAACATTTTATGGTTGAATATTTGTAGTGGAAAACAATCAACTATACGAAAGGATATTCAAATGCAAGAAGGCGCAAGACCAACAATCAGTGAAGGACAACAACAAAGGTAGGTGACTAACAGGTTCATCCTTCATTCACCATCCTCGCACAGAAAAGCAGGGCGTTGAGATCCATAGGTATTTTAACGCTAAGGCAACGACCATAGATCAGGCTCTTGGCCAACTACTCAGGCGAGGACTAGCATTCTAGGGACAAAAAGAAAACAATCACATGGGTCACAGTCAAACCATAGGGTTGTCGAGTCATGCAGGGACGAAGGCCATGGGAAATTAATCATCCAAACAATCAGCTAGGCTAAGAATAAGGGGTCCTCTATCAATCTAAACATCCAATCCATTTACAGATAAATATGTAGATCCAAACATAAGTGCTAATTCATTCTACTCTACAAAATAAAATAGTGTAGCATTCCTTGATCGCCCGATTTGAATGACGTCCCGCGCTCCGTGCAACTTCCTCTTGTCGACCATCGAGACCTCACCAGTACCTCCTAGCCAATGCTAAGGGTACTCTTCTTCCCCCTTAGCCCCCCAAGCCTCAAAGGGGAAACACACACTATCCAAAGATTTCATCTAGCTCCCAGCTCACCTCGCAAGGTCAAGCTACCACTCTTCTCCAAGTTGGGTATCCCAACTCCCCACAAGTAAATCAGTCAAGTTGATATTTATGCAACGTATCATTACGCAAATAGAAGAGGATCCTTCCTCCTTTTCCTCCCTATATTTTATAGAGTTTCGAACTTCCTTTCTTTCCTAAAATCTCATTTAATTAAAGTTTTAAAATAAATTCCCAAAAATTCGTCTCCGTACAAGTGTCCCTCATCCCCTACATTCCTCCATTAATTAATTTCTTTAATTAAGTAGATATCTTTATTTCCCTCACCCACCTAGAGTTACTCTTAGAATCACTCCTAGGTGTCCCTAGATTACCTTACAGGTTTTAAAGGCTTTCCCTATTATGAAATTGCTAAATCAGCTTAAAATTAGAAAGCTCTTATATGTGGATTCCTTACAAAGTTGACTTCCTGTTTTTTCCCTTAAGTTCCCCTTTTTCCTTTTTATGTTACCTCATTTCCATAGTTTCCTATTTTTATTTTTATTTTCCCTCTTTCCCCTTTTACTTAGAACTCAAAAAGGCAGGTGTGGAATTTAACCCCTTTTCCCTTTTATCATTAATTTAGTATCTTTTAAATTATCAATGATAAAATAGTTAATTCCCTCTTTACTTTTTTATATCCACAGACTTTATTTCTTATAAATAGTTTAATTTCTTACTCCCTTCATGTTACAAAATTTTATGAAGACCATAATTATTACTTAAGTAGTTTTTATTTTAAATTTTATTATTTTATTTAATTTTATCTATTTATTTAATTTTATTTTTATTTTTATTTTATTTTTATTATTATTTTTTAAAGGTAGACAAAATTTTACCCCTAGGGAAATTTTAGACTTAGTATTTAGATTTTGTAGTGGGCGACATTTAATTAGGGAAATTGTTTTAAAATTTCTTAACCTATTATTTTCCTTAGGGTCGTCTAGGTTCATCCTTCTATCATCATCAATGTGACGTGCCCTTCAAGACGCACTAGGTGCTCCAAGGGTGCCACTCGCCTCATCTGTTCCCTTGCGCGATGTGCCCTTCAGGATGCACTACGTGCTCCAAGGGGGCACTCACCTCTTGACTGATTGGTAGACATCAATAACCCCTGGAGTCAACACTCCGTTAGGTGAACTTGTGAGAGACTAAGGGCTTCTAAGGAATAAGGGCCCTACCTTATTGCGCGCCCCTTAGAATCATCATGAGCGACTGTCGCATTCTTCCCTCAGGGCATCGTCGGTCCTCTCGAACTAGGTAATCGTTAACCTACATTTCGAGCCACGACGAGAGTGCTAGTAGGCTATGGCAGGGCTGATGTCCACACCTCTCCCTCAACATCTCTGGTAGTCGTGTGCGACCCCTTTACTCCATATGTGAGTCTGGTCGGCAAGCTGTCATCAGCCTGCGTCATCAACAAATCATGTCAGAACATATCCATATCATATCATCTAGGAAAATGCACAAATATCACATTAAAACAATCATTCCCCAATGGCACACTCCCTGACTCGATCTGGAGTCCAAGGGGTTCCATCAATGCATCTGCATCCTCAAGGTCCAAAACCCTGCACACTCAGTAAAATCGAGTCAATAGCACTTGTCTATGTCAATGTAGTAAAACAACATGTCATCAACCCATAATGCCTCATCATCAAAATCAAAATTTTTAATAGCATAATAATCCAGATCACCTGTGAGCAAGTGTCCTCAAAGAATAAGTTTGCTTAGCGTGCCAGAGCGGGATGTTACACATCTAATTTCCGTTTTCACACAAAGTTGGAAAGAGAACTTGTTCATAAATATTGAGGTAATTTTTGTAAAGTTATTATGCAAGTCCTCAATATTGTCATTACTTATATGGAAGTTCACTTTTTAAATCCCTTAGAAAAAGATCGAATTTAATTTTGTTGAATATCAAATGATTTTCATTATTAGAATTCTCTTCCATGGGAATTTTATGCACAATAATGTATAGTTAAGGTTAATGTTTTTTCGTTTTTTTTTCCCAAAGGGTTGGATCCAATGGTGGAAAGCAAGGAGTTTTTCACTATTGGGCAAGGTTCAATTCCCGTGAGGGCCTAACCTGAAGCCATGGGGACACCTTGAGGTAGTGGTCGAATGTTTGGTTGCACCCAGATATTTTATATGAAATGATATCATGACCCGTGCACACATAAGTGGATCAAATCCCACCCCCATGTCTTTAAATTTTAATCCCAAAGGGGTTGGATCCAATGGTTGAAAGCGAGGGGTTTTTCACCGTTGGGCAAGGTTCAATTATCGTGAGGGCCTAACCTTAAGCCATGGGGGCACCTTGAGGTAGTGGTCAACTTGTGGTTGCACCCAGAGATATATATTAAATGATATCATGACCCATGCACTCATAAGTGGATCAAATCCCACCCCCATGTCCTTCAATTTTAAGCCCTGAGGGGGCAACTCAATTGGCATGTGTCGTGATATGAAGTTCCATGAAGTTTCGATTTCAACTCCCCTCGATTAAAATTGTGTGTCGCATCTGGGGTATCTTGAGCACACTTGGAGGTTATAGTGGTAGCAGTTGGATAACACGACCACGTGTAACGTGAGTATGTTCCCTAATAGTTTCCGATTTCGCTAGACATAAAAAAAAAATGTTAATGGTTTTTTATCCAAGTGATCCTCTTGATCACTTGATATGCTAGAATTAATAATTTAATGTATATGAGGATATGAGATATAAAATTTTATAATGAATACAATTTATCCATGTTGTACTTGGATTTTGGCCACATTGTTAAATTATTGCATATTATTAAATCATTAAAACTATAAATCTTGGTCAAATTGAAATCAAATAATTTTCCATATAAATCGTTACAGCTAATTTTTTGCATGCAAGCTATATCTGGGTGTTTATATAACCATTTAGGGTTAGACTTGGACATGTTGTTTAGCATTGTAACTTAAGTACATGTTGTTCTATAATTAAAGTCCCTTAGCAAGAGAATATTGCATTCATTTATTAGATTACAAGTATCAAGTTCTAATCCATTGTAAGGAAGAAAATTATCTAAATTATTTTTCATATAGATGGAAAAAACTATAAACACAAATAACATATTGCTAAATAGTTGTTTTAAGTATTAATGTTTGAAACTCCCATTCATGTCTACTAGTTTAAAGGTTCTTTCTTATGAATCTCAATATAAGAAGTAATGTCCTAGCTTATGTAATCAACGATGGCTTGAATACCTATGTGAGAGGATCTCTTATCCAAATTGATACAAAAAAAAAATCCATTTTTGTTAGAGACATGAGATTGTTCATGTTCCCTAGCAAGAAAGATAATGCGAATTTCTCTAGAAACACAACTTAAATTGAAACCTTTAATCTAAGGAGTAAGAGAGGAGCCCAAGTTCACTAGAATTCTATCTATCATATTATGCCTTTGACCCTTATCCCTAAAAAATTCTTTTCTATTTATAATGATTGTGGTTACCCTTCTTCCTTGATAGGATTTTTTATCTTTTGAACAACCTCCCTTAATTTCGCTTGATCTCCTAGAACGAGATCCTCATTTATAATTATTTTTTTCCCTTTAAATGTCAATCATCATATATACCATATTGATCATCATTGAATCTTTTCTTAACTTGTATTAACCATTTTTATGTACAATTATATTTCTTAACCTCTTTTCTTATATTCCATAACTTGTTTCAATTTATAACTTGTTTTATAGTTCTTCCTTCGCTATTTGTAGAGCGTATTTTTCTCCTACCCTTTCAAAGAAAAAATTCTTAGGTTTAAGTCCATTTTATTTTATATTGGTGATTTAATTACATTAAATTATCCATTTCATTTTTTATAGTCTTGACATATATTTTACCTTACACATTATTTACGGTCAAATTATTGTTTATATTTTCTTTTATGGACCTTTGTTTTTGTCATTCATTCTAGTATTTTTTAAATTTCCAATATCCTCTTCCAAGGTTAGTTGTACAATTATTTGATATTTTATTCTATTTATTTTATTTTATGTCCATTATGTACAACTTATTCATCATTGTTATTATTTTATTTCCAATCTTCAAATGTAACTTTATTTCCAAGAATAACTATTAAATCTATTTAAATTTTAGTTTATATTTCTTCCCTATGTTTATCCAATGATCTATATGTATTCTTAAAGAGAGTTCATAATTATTTTGCTAGGTCTCCATAGTTTATTTTAAACCTTGGGAGCCTTTAATATATTTAGTGTATTTCTCATTGTTAGAATGTGCCAATGAATTTTCTCCAATGATCTATATATATTCCTAAAGAGAGTGCATAATTATTTTGCTAGGTCTCCATAGTTTATTTTAAACCTTGGGAGCCTTTAATATATTTAGTGCATTTATCATTTTTAGAATGTGCCAATGAATTCCTAGTGTTCTTTTGTAAGTTTTTTCTTCAATAACTCATTATCTTGTAAAAAGGGTTATCCAATACGCATCATGGGATTTTTTTCCCTTTCCCTCTCTCATATATAAAGCAGGTGAAGGAAGTCATATTGACATGTTTTAGTTAATATATGTGTCCTAAGGCATATGTGGAGGTATGTGATTGGAGTTTGCATGAGGAATAAAAGATGAAGCCTTCCAGGGATGTTTCCAACACATACTCTAACAATGTCGTCATCCACATGAGCTCATGACCATTGACTTTCAGACACATGAATCTATACATCACATGAAATCCATAGTGAATTTACAACATGCATCTAGGGTTGGTAGGTAGCTCTTGAGTAGCTACAATATGTCAACATGAAACTATCTAGCTTCCTGCCGAAAAATTGGATATCTTAATGCATGACATCTAGTACCTTGCAAGGACATATGTACCTCATGTCTTGAGCATGCATCTAGAGCCAGTGGGTAGGTCTCCAATAGATAAAACATGTCATCATGAAATCCACTACAGTGCGATACAATCTGAATAAATCACTCCCTCTAAATAGGGACTACGACGAGCTTTCCCCTGAAGTACTCGAACTTCATCCTTGATAGTCTATTTTCAACACATCCACAACTTGCTCATTGGTATCCATGTATTGGAGCCTCACTGATACCTTTTTCAATATGCCCTTGATATAGTGATACCTAATTTCAATATTCTTCAACTAATCATGAGACACAAGGTTCCCTAACAACTTTACACAATTCTACTTGTCGCATAAGATACATGTCACCTCCATCAAAATATTGAATAATATATTCAGCAATTTCCAAATCCATACTACTTCGCGACTTGTTGCACATACTACAACATACTCTACCCTAGTCGTATTGAGTGCTACACATGACTGCTTCTTAGTGATCCATGAAATCATACCAGATCTAAAAATTAAAGCAATATTTTAATGTATTTTTTTGGTTTGCAACACTACCGTCCAAATATGAATCTGAATATCTAAGTAGACAGATCTTAGGCGTGTTAGGAGAGACCACAGTATTGTCAATGGTGTCGATGTTTTAGATCCATATCAGGAACCATATTCACGACAAGAAGCATGGTTTTTAATTGGAGATAAGAGTTGGTTTTAAATACTAAAGGTGTGGGGAGAATTATTTGTTGGCTGGAGTTTTTTGGTGAAGATCTTAGATTAGGTTTATTTAGGGTTTTTTCTAAAAATTATTTTTTTTATTAAAATGTTTAATTAAATATTGGTAATAATTTAATTGAACGTGTATTTAATAAATAAGCAAGTATGAAAATATTAGTAATTATTTAATTTAAATATTGGTAATCATTTTAATTAAATATTGGTATTCTTATAAATTGGAGAGTAGAGTTGGTAATAACCCTAAATAAACCTAAATAAACCTTCAATTAAATGACTACCAATATTTAATCAAAATGATTACCAATATTTAAATGAAATAATTACCAATATTTTCATACTTACTCATTTATTAAATACACATTCAATTAAATGATTACCAATATTTAATAAAAAAAATTTAAACAATTTTTAGAAAAAACCCTAAATGAACCTAAATAAACCTAATCTTATATCTTCACCAAAAAACTCAAGCCGACACATAATTCTCCCCACACATTTAGTATTTATAACCATCTCTTCTCTCCAATTAAAACCCAAGTTTCTTGTCCTGAAGATGGTTCCTGATATGGATCTGAAACGTCGACAATCCATTGACAATATTGTGGTCTCTTTGAACACACCTGAAAACACTCATCACCACAAAAATATAATCAATTAGACTAATCTTACTGTCTGCAACATAATTGAGCCCATAATCCATTGTACCTTTAAGGTACCTCATCACATGTTTTACTGCAATCAGGTGAACAAGTTTGGGGTCAACCATGTACTGACTCAGGGTGTTCATAGAAAAACATATATATGGTAGTGTATTCATCAAATACATGAAAAAACCCACCATCTTCCTGTATAACGTAAATTCCATAGTCTTAAAAGTCGTATCCTACAACTACTTTATATTTGATACCATAGGTGTAGTCATTTCCTTGCAATCCAATATCTCGAACATCTTCACGATTTCCACTGCATACTTCCCTTGACCTAGGAATATTTAACTAAGATTTTTCCATACATCTAGTCCCAAGTAATAGTGCACTAGAACAAGATCCATCATATCGAACTCAGAGGCCAACTCCCTTTGTCACTGAAAACCCTGATTGTCTAGTCTACCTCACTCGTTGCTCCCTCTGTGACTATGTGACAATATTTCCATTTACCAAAACACAAAAAATCATGGTAACCACCACATCAAGACATTGACACAAGATTCATGTGGTCCCAACTACATAGGGTTTGTCACTGCTTCTCATGTCCATTGCAATCACTCCTCATAAAATACTCCTATTGATATTGATATTCCTCTCTGTTAGGTTCTCTACCTGAGCCCTCAACTCTTAGAATATGTTGAAGACATCATCCTTTCTCTTCTTGAAGAAGATCCATGACTTTCACATAGCATAAGAATCTTGGTAAAATGACATGTCCCTTAAAGAACCACAATCTACTAACTAGGTATCCAAGGTAACTTGCCTAGAACAAGAACAATAACATCTCCATGGAACAAGAATTTCCATGATAACTTTCCCAAACAAAATAAGAGAAAAACAATAATATCTATTATTCTAAAATTTGTTGCAGTGATCCTTGAAAAAACATTTCCTATTTATGCTACATATAATGATCAAGGTGGCGACCTTGTGATAGTATTTCTCAATAAGCCCGTAGATGATTAATCCCCCATTCCCACAGGGTTCATTCCACATTCATAATTCCTTATCATTGTCTAGGGATATGAAAACCAAAGTCTAAATTAGGTTGTTTCTCTATAATAAATTATCTATCCCAGAACCCATATAAGTGTTTTTACTCCTCTCTTCCTCTTCCAAAGAGTTTAGGGATCACCTAGGTGAGGAACAAAAGAAAAATTCCTTCATCCATACTTAACTCACCACTCTCATCTACAATGCATATTTACAATAGAGTTTTAGTAATCTCCATCACCTCTATTGTTTTTACTATCCATGGACTTATGCCATTGTAGGTGTAACGCTTAGAATATCATTGGATCCAAAATTACAAAGGAACGATAAATGAAACCCTACAAGAATACCCTCAACCTTATCATTCATGATAGATTTTTTTTGGGCCTTTTAGACTATGATAAATTTATGTGGGTGAATCATCCATCCATATTTCCCTTCAACCTTTTAAGTGGTTGCATGTGTACTTTCAGAATCAGTGTTATTCCAGAAATAGGCATAGATTTGAACAGATTGTCTACACTGCTAGACAACCTCCTTTGTCTCATCCTTTCCAAACTCCCCTTTAAATATGTATTCCAATGTTTTGTCCTCTCTAAACGATGTAAATTTCTTTACAGAGAGATTCCCAATCTAGACCTCTCTCCATTTTTGCAACACCACAATATCTCTATCCTCCCACACTCGATTCCATATCCATGAAAACCTTGGAGAATATAATATCCAACATATTGCAGTCGCATCTGTCATATCTAATGGTCATTCATCTCACCAATGAAACCATAGGGAGGAGCCTTACTGTCACAAATTATGTGGCATCCCGCTCTGGCGCACTAAGAAAACTTATTCTTTGAGGACACTTATCCAGATTATTATGATATTAAAACATTGGACTTTGATTATGATGCGTCATGGGTAGATGACATGTTGTTTTACGACATTGACATAGACAGGTTCTATTGACTTGGTTTTACTGAGTGTGCAGAGTTTTTGACCTTGAGGATGTAGATGCATCGATGGAACCCCTTGGACTTTGGATCGAGTCAGGGAATGTGTTGTTGGGGTTTGATTGATTTACTGTGATATTAATACATTTTGATTTGATGTTGTAACATCCCGCTCTGGCGCACTTACCAAACTTATTCTTTGAGGACACTTGCTCACAAGTGTTCTGGATTTATATGATGATAAAACTTTTCTTTCATTATGATGCGTTGAGTTATATGACATGATGTTTTTACTACCTTGGTGTAGACAGGTGTTGCTGACTCAGTTTTTTTTGAGTGTGCAGGGTTTTGGACCTTGAGGATGCAGAGGAATCGGTGGAACTCCCTTGGACTCTGGATTGAGTCAGGGAGTGGGATAATTGAGTTGTTTCATTTACGGTGATATTGTTTTGTTTTGAGGATATGCTATTGATTTTATGATGTGTTGTTGACATGATCTGACATGATGGTTGATGATGCAGGCTGACGATAGCTTGTCGACCGGACTCACATATGGAGTAAAGGGGCCACACACGAGTTCCAGAGAGATTGAGGGAGAGGTGTGGATAGCAGCCCTGCCACAGCCTACTAGCACTCCCACCATGGCTCGAACTGTAGGTTAATGATTACCTAGTTCGAGAGGATCCACGATGTCGTGAGGGCAGACTGCGACAGTCGCTCACGATGATTCTGAGGGGCGCGCAATAAGGCGGGGCCCTTATTCCTTAGAGCCCTTAGTATCCCACAAGCTCACCTAGCGGAGTGTTGAATCCAGGGGTTATAGAGTCTACCAATCCGTCAAGCCAACGAGTGGCACCCTTGGAGCACGTGGTGCATCCTGAAGGGCACGTCGCACAAAGAACTACAAGTCAGCGAGTGGCACCCTTGGAGCACGTGGTGCATCCTGAAGGGCACATCGCGCGACAGAAGCAATCGAGGCGAGTGGCACCCTTGGAGCACGTAGTGCGTTCTGAAGGGCACGTCGCTTTGAGGATGATGATGAGACAACCTAGATGACCCTAAGACCTTAGCACCTGATAAATTCTTACAACGCCTCCCCTAATTAAATTGTCTCCCTGTTCAAATCAAACCTAGATTAAAACATCTCTAAGATAAATTTGAATGACCCTAAGAAAAGATCCTCCAAAAATGAACCTAGGGCATAAACTAACACCCACCTAGGAGTGAATTAAAGTCTTCTAAAAAGTAACGGGGGTAAAGTAATAAGGGGGTTAATTTAAGCAAAACCCGTGGCGTTTAATTTTTAAAAGGGAATTAAAAGTATTAAAGAGGGGAGTATAAAATTTAGGATTTCAAAAAAAATAATGATAATATAAATATTTATTTATATATTGAAAACAATATTAAGCGCATTTATCATTTGGGGGTTTTAAAAAAAAATAAAAAAAATAAAAAATAATAATAATAAAAAATAATAATAATAATAAAAAAAAAAAATAATAATAATAATAATAATAAATAATGGAAAGAGAAAAAGAAAAATGAAGATAAAAATAAAAATAAGGAAACTTGGAATAAGGAAACTTAAAAATTGCAAAGTGGGAGACCTAGTGTAAAATGCAAAAGGAATCAACATTTAAGGAATTACTAAATTTCAGAAACTTCATTTTAGGAAAGTGAATAAAAGCATGAGAGGGGATCTAGGAACACTAGTAGAAATTTAAGGAGTGATTGTGGGGGTGTGAGGGAATTTAGACTTTTAATTATTAAACATAAATTAATTATTGGAGAACCCTAGGGATGAGTGACACTTGGACGGCGGAGATTGTTTAGAGGATTTTTCATTAAAAATTAATTAATTAATAATCAGGAAAGTAGTTGGGTCTCATTTTCCTATAAAAGAAAGGGAAAAGAAAGAAAAGGGGCTGAACGGTTAGCGTAACGTTACGCTGCCGAATTGTGGTTTGACGGATTTTCTTGTGTGGTGTTGGGTGTATCTCAGCTGTGTTTTTGGAGTGGTAGCTCAGCCGTGGAGGCGAGCTGAGATGCTAGTCTACCTCTGGTTCTTGTGTGGCCCCTTTGCGGCTCGGGGGGCTAAGGGGGAAGCAGAGTACCCCTAGCGTTTGGCTGGGAGGTACCGGTGAGCCTTTTGCGGTCGGCAAGCGGGAGCGGCAAGGAGCGCGGGACGCAGCACGGAGCGCTGGACATCTTTCGAAGCGGGCGAGTGGCTAAGGTATGATTTTAATTATGGCAAAATTGTTTAAAAAGGGTTAGTGAAATTGTTCCTGATGTCTTGCTGAAAAATAACTTGTTCCTGGCAATTTGTTTATAATGGTTAGCGTCAAATTGGTTCTGGCGATTCGTCTTCTTTAAATGGTTACTGAACAAAATGTTTATGAGAACATCTCTCTCGATCTGTTCATTTTTTTTAAGTCTGTATAAAACATCTTTCTTTGTCTGTATACCTTCGTTCGAATAATTCGAAGCTTTCTAGCTTTGACCTGGGGAAAAGGCCAGCAGCTTGGTTGAACTCTCTCTATCTAACAGTTTAAAAGAGATAGTAAACCTCAAAGCCCTCCCCTTCTATGTCAAGGTAGAAATAGTCTAAATGGATTCTAAATCTATGCCATTTAGAGAACTCCTGGCAATTGTTATCTTCTGGTAATCATTGTAACCTGGCATGCAATTTATCTTCTGTCATTTCGTCATCTGCTAGAAATGCTTTTGGGGGTTTGTCTACATTTTAAGGGGTTAACGAGATGCGCCTTCTTTTGTTCCTGGCGTTTTCCACTGTATTGGGCGTTTCTGCCATACGGATACAGCTGCATGCAGTTGCTTTTAATGACCATTGTTTCGGGTTCTGCGTTTTTCATTGGCAATTCTAACTGGCAATCTGTGTGCCAATCAAATTCTTTGCTTTCCAATTCCATTCTTGGGGTTATGCGTTTTTAATGGCCCTCCAAAACTAATGCAAACTGAACACAGTCGAATCCTTACCTTTCCTCTTCAGTATTGGGGTTCTGCGCTTTCCAATGCCATTACAAAACTTATGCATTCCAACACATTCATTTCTCCTTACCTCTCCATTAGTTACGGGAAGTCTGTGCTTAAATGGTTTACCGTGCTATTGTAATGGTCGGCGTTGATCTGCATTCCTTGTTTATTGGACTGCGTTTTTTATAGAATATTGGTCTGCGTTCTCCTTCGGACTGACGCACCACACAATTGAGTTTTAGTAGGGGGTCTGCATTTCTCTCTGTGGTCACTGTGTAATGCCTGTGTTCGCTGGATTGTAGTGGCCATTACATCTGCGTCTCCTTTGTATCTAAAAATGAGTGGGTCTGCATTTGACTTACCTAAAATTTAGCTTCCATATCCCAGCGATTTTATGTTTCTATTCTTAATACCTTTGCGTTTTAATGAATCCAATGGTGCGTCGATCTTCTTGATCAAGTCCGCGTTTCCATTTATGTGTCCAATGTTTGTGCAAAAAAAAAAAAAAACGTGCTTCAAGGTACTTTTACACATTAAATCTGCGTATCTCTTTGTATTTACAACGTATGTGAGTAGGGTGAACGCCAGCTACCGAATGTTATATTTTAAAACTGTTGGGTGAACGCCAACCACCTAAATTTTTGTTTTCATAACAATCATAACGTAAATCTATACAAGGACAGTTAATATTGCCACTTTAAACTTGGGCCTTTTTATTTATTTGTTAACCTGGGTCCAATCAAATTCTGTCATGTAAAGGCGTCGATTTAAATGAAGTCATTAATCCTGTAGGTAGTCTTTTAATCGTGAACTCGTAAAACAGTTTAACACTGATGTTAATAATAGTCTTGATGTTTTTATATTCGCTGACAGTATATATGCTCCAGCATTGTTATATTCGCTGACAGTATGTTTGCTCCAGCATTGTTATATTCGCATTGATGTTCTTATATTTGCTGACAATATGTTTGCTCCAGCATTGTTATATTCGCTGACAGTATGTTTGCTCCAGCATTGTTATATTCACTGACAATATGTTTGCTCCAGCATTGTTATATTCGCATTGATGTTGTTATATTCGCTAACAGTATGTTTGCTCCAACATTGTTATATTCGCTGACCCATAGACTTTGCAAAATTTCATCTTTGCTATTTAGGTGTTGTCCCTCTACTTATAGTGATACGTTGTCATTCCTTGGGTTACAATTATGGTGTTAGACTGGTATGTTTACCATAGGGTAAGGGAGTTGTCAATTAGCGAAAAGGTTACAACTAAATGGTGTGGTCAATTCATTACAAAGACATTAAATTCCTTGTATTTCAACAC